>CAJUYH010000543.1:0-35932 GCA_910591685.1 Galerucella tenella | reverse complement strand
ATTAAAAGTAATCGTGGCAAGGATTTACTTGTAGTTAACGGTTACAAGTTTAATTTCCACAAAAAACTGAAAACTTCAGAAGAAACTTGTTGGAAATGTACCAACAGAAAATGTAAGGCCTGTATCTATTATACATTAGGTGTATCAAGTGCAATATTCGTGACTAAAACTTCATCCGAACACTGTCATCTTGCGGACATTTCAACGTTAAATAGGCAAACAGTTTCTGCAGTTTGCAAGAGAAAAGCTTTTGACGATATTTCTGAAAAACCGTCAAAAATTATACGTATGGCATTGAAAGAAAATTTACCAGCGACACTAACAACCAGGGACGTCGAGTACGTTAGGAAGAATATATGTATAATAGTCGACGTAAGTTTATACCAGCGCTTCCGAAAAATATTAACGATGTATATGAAATTTTGAATTCGATTGACGTAAAAACTTCGCGTGATGAACAATTCCTTTTTATTAATTGTGTGTTAAATAATATCATTGTGTTTACGTGTCTTTCAAATCTTGAAGCTCTGGGGAAAACGCAACGAATCTACGTCGACGGCACATTTGATTATTGTGCCAAATATTTCACACAAATGTTTACAATTCACGGTTTTTTACACGGACATTACATACCTTTAATGGTATGCCTTCTACCCAATAAAAAATCGGAAACATACGAAAGACTGTTTCTTTTGGTTCAAGATAAGTGCTCCAAAATTAATATTAACTTCGATTTTAAGGAAATAGTGTGTGATTTTGAAATGGTCATACATAAAGTCATTCGAAAAGTTTGGCCTTCCACCCAAATCATCGGATGCAGATTTCATCTCGCCCAGGCATGGTTCCGGAAAATTAAAACTATCGGTCTAGTTGTGGAATATAACGATGCGAGCAGTGATATTGGTCGGTGGTTGCACTTGACTTTTGGTCTTAATTATTTAGATCCTAATGAAGTGGGTGATTGCGTTGCGTTCGAACGATTCGAAAATAGACCAAATGAAATGAGATTGGAGAAGTACGCTGATTATCTAATCGAGAATTATGTTGAAGAAGAATCTCTTTTTCCACCGACAATTTGGGCCAAAAATTCGTCTGATCTCACGCGAACAACAAACGCTTGCGAACCTTTTCACAGAACTTTTAACGATTCATTTTACAAAGAACATCCAAATATAATAACATTTCTTGACAAATTAAATGAATTCCAAATCGAAACTTATATCAAGTTGCAAAGTTGTCATTTGAAACATTATATAAGAGACCCTAAAATTAGAAATCGTCAAAAATTTATTGAAAACCTTATAGAAAAATACAAAAACTCTGAAATAGATAGAACTCATTTTTTAACATGTATTTCATTTAAATGTGTAAAATTTTGAAATTCTCGTTTGTGTAAAAATTATTTATATGTTCATGCCATAGAGTTGAAATTAAAACCTTTAAACTATTTTCATGTTTTGATTTTATTTCTTCTTTGAACCGAAAGTATATACCTGATTGCGGGGACGAAATTACTTGTAGGGAATTTATACCTGTCAGCCATGGGGACCAAATTACCTTTTGAAATTTCGTGACGTCATCTTTGGGGACCAAATTACCAACTCCGGGATATGGGGAATTAATTGCAGAAGCAAGGAATGCAGAATATCAATCAATATCTCTTAGCAATTATACAGTTTTTCAATTATAAATTAATAACAAACCATATCAAAATATAAAAATATTCAGCTTTGACAAAAGACATTTATCTTCGAAGTGCTAATTCGATTTCGCAGAATACATTTTTCTCGGGATAAATTTTAACGTTCATTTTGAACACTATTAATGTCTTTTAATAAAATTTCTTTGAAATAATAAAAACCGATATTACCTTCGAGCTACACACAATACGCATGATATTTCCCTTCTATTGTGATTCAAAACATAAAAACAGTGTTTAATTAAAAACTAGTATGTCTCCGAAGACGCCACGCTTATTATTTCGACATAAAATCTCTTCGACGCAGACACAAGAAGACAATCGTACAAATTTCACCCTTCTTGAACCGGTCATTGTTAAAAAACGAAAGTAACAGCAGAGTTACTACGAAAATAAAGTTGCAGTATATATGATAATACAGAAAGAATAGTAATTTGTTATTCAACAAGTGCATAAAGTGGGATTTTATACGTATTAAGTTACATACAATATTTTTTCAACAGACCTATATATAATAATGTTGGAATTAAATTGTAAACGGTCCTGTTTAAAGTTTAATAATTTAGCAAAGGCAGATACAAATTTGTTAAGAATATTAATAGACACCTGTTCAACACCTGTGCAACCATCAAATGTCCTGCCTAAAGGGTCATTTGTTATTCCAAATCGAATTTAATTACGAATAAACCACGTTTAATATTCATGTAATGATATATTAATATTTATTTTATTATGCATCATGTATAGTTGTATTTATAAATATTGATTTCTCATATAGGTGGGTATGATGATTGTAAATTTTTTCTAATATTTTAATAAATAAACACGAATTACAAGGATAGCAAAGGATAAGTAAGAATTTTTTCTTTTATTACAAATACGACAAATTCCCCTTTTTTTACAAATCTATGTGAACGATTTACCCTTGAAATCGTGAGAATCACAGCAAGGGTTTTTTTTTGGATTTATTTGTTTTGTAAGTAAACGACATTCAACACCTACAGGGAAAATTATATGGGGAGATTTCAATCAAATTTAAACCCGTCTAGAAATTACGAGAAATTGAAAAAGTGAATAATAGAATCATGTAGAGGATTAGTGGATATGCGGTTCTAGAAAACGATAGTTATTTTTTGGGCTGAACAAAAGTAGAAATTGCATTGTTAAGGTCTTAGTGGAAATAACGGTTTTTGGCAAATTTCAGATTTTTACTTATCCAAAAAGGGTTGCCTATAAAGTATCACTTTTAACTATAACAGCACAAGGCACGATAAAAATTTCTCACGACCATATTAAAAAAAAATTAAGAAATTTTGATAATTGTAAAACTTTTTTTTTTCTTTTAAATGCCCTGAAAGAGTATAAATTCACCATAGCCCTAATATTTAACGCTCCGTTTAATTTTCATAAATGCTTTTTTTACACCTCCGCAAATTTTTTGGTTTTTGAAACTATAATCCTCAGTACCTACCTACCTATTGATATTATTTTCCTACTATATAAGCAGGTAGGTTAATATTTTTATTTTTTTTTATGGATTCTTACTATGATTGAATGCAATTTTTGGTAAATGCAGGTTGTCGAAAAAATATTATTAAAGCTCCGTGTGAAACATTTAATCCTAAATATTTTGATCGAAACGTTTGTAAAGAATTCAATAAGTTATTATATTAAAGAAATAATGTACAAGACAGGTGAATGGTCGAAATAAAAGTAAATGTTTGGGAAGACTACCAAATTTTCTATTTATTTTAGAACCACGCAGATATTATTTATCCCATCAAAAAATTAAATGTGAAATTATGATATATGACTTAGTAGTTGACTTGAACGACAAAAGAAGTGAGATCTAACAGGTGCCAAGTTCAATGGTCAGTCCTGAAATTTGCTTATGCCAAATTATATAGGAACTTACAGCTCTACGCAGAACTTGCGTAGTCAAACCTTCAAGGTATTTTCCCGGGTCCTGACCATACTTACTTACCAACAAAGTTTTAGATAATTCAAGAGCCGTTAGTCTTATTACGATTTAAAAAATGAATAGAGTTATTCATCCTATTATGGTTGTTATGATCTCTATGAGGAGATGGATGTCCTTTGAGATGTCTCAATGTTTATATTTAATATGACTGATCAATGCATTAAAAAGACTACCGATATCCTAATAGATCTTCCCATTTTTTTTTCGGGCAATTAAAACGAAAGGAAATTGATGATATTCTATGTTGTCGCTGACATTTGATAGGTTATTGGGAAAAATCAGCTATAATTAATATTTGCTGGATAACATCCAGATTAGTACAGGAATGCTAGGAAGAACATCATCAGTAGAATGTAGTAGAGTCCAAAGAAAGCACTTGCCATGGTTCTTATGCAATAATCCAGTCATTAGACGTTGGAGAGCAATAACTATCAGTGGCGATTCGTGGTAAAAATTTTACTTTAGACAGCCAAGGAGGAGAATCATGCATCGCGGGTGTTTGAAAGAGCTCTCAGAGCACGTTCGTATGATCCAGCTAAAACGATCGCGTGAAATAAGTTCGTTATTCTACTGGTAGACTTTATTATCGCATCTAGTTTGTTTTTTAAGAAAGGGATTTCGCACTCGTAGTTTTTTTATCATTATAACATTGCGACTGCTTTACAAGTTATATTATAAATGTTTTATTCAATAAAAGAAAATATTTCATATTTTTTTGGGATCTCTGCAGTACTAGCCTCCACTGAACGTAGTCTTGAAATTGTCGAAGGTGAATTTTAATTTAAAATATAAAGTTTGCAATCGAAAAATACTCTCACAAAACGCATTCGGTCAGTGCTGTTTCTTGGAAATAATATTTTATTACTCTTTATGAGAAGTAAAATAAATCTCAGACGATAATAAAAATTAATGTCCAACTAATTTGCATCGAGCATTAAGGAAAGTTAATTGAGAAAATTACGAAATTAAAGATTTTTGGCGACAATGAAAGGTATCTTTTTAAAACTGCATGATACGCTAGATGACACATTTCCAAGAAATACAGCGGTGAAAATTAACAAAAAAAATTCTTAGAAATACGACAGTAATAATTGCCATTACATATACAGGGTGTATATCTGTTAAAAGTTGAGAACCAGAGGAATTATGGGATCTCGTCTTACAACTGACTGACTGACTGAGGGAGATAATATTTTTTTGCTTATTTTTTGGGAATCAAACCACAATAATGTTTTTTATTTTTTATTTCGACGTTTCTCCAGCTACCGTTGTCAAGATTAACTAGTAATAAGATAATTTTTGATCCCTATCTACTAGAAATGGAATCCAGTGAAGTGCACGTTCCAGGAACGGTTTTTATTAGGATAGCGCTTTTTTCCGCTTATTTTGGAAATGTTGTTAATAAAACGTGTTTGTTGTTCCCTTTTTTTGTGTATGATCATTTTTGTTTTCAAAACATGTATAACTCAGTTTAATGATTTTGTGTATTGAAGTGTGTATCGATTAACAACTATTCCAATGATAAATCATAAGAAAACCTGGATAAAAACTTATGATGCTATCCTGATAACGCGGGTAATTGATTATTGGAAATTTCTCTTTCTAACATTGGTAACCAAATTTGACTACATTCGGCTGAAATAAGCTACACATTTATTTGCATTTAGTTGTATTAAAGCACTTTCTTTGATTTTTCGTCTTTTATTATTGGGCTCTTTCAATATTATTTTTGTCGAATCCCATTGAATTTTATGCCCCTCTTCCCAAGCAGGTTTCCAAATACCTGACTTAAAGAACTCCCTATCTTTGATATATTTTTTACGTTCACTTATTCGGACTTTCAATGTTTCACCTAAATAGAATTTGTAGCTTTCACAAGATATCTGATATATGCAATTTTTTGAAGTTTGTTCTTCATTTTTTGGTTTCGTTTTTGTTAGTATAGTTCTCAACGTATTGTTAGATTTAAAGCTAGTTCCAATATTGAATTGATTACCAATTTTCTTAATTCTTTCTGACGGTATTGTCAAGTTTTTAAAAATTATGTTAGCTGAATTATTAATATTATTTTATTATATATTTTATTATATAGTTAATCTTGACAACGGTAGCTGGAACGCTACCGAAACGTCGAAATAAAAATTAAAAAACATTATTGTGGTTTGATTCCCAAAAAATGAGAGGAAAAATAATAAGTAATGCCACAAGGAACTTACAGAAGATATTGAAAATCTTCTCGTAGAAGGAGCAGGTCAAAGATCCTAGATCAGAAAAGCCAGAGAAAGGTAGGGAGGAGAAATGTTGGGAGAAATCTCCCATTTAGTAGCACTTCGAGATGACAGGACCATTTTGTAAGGAACTGAGATTTAAAAAAATAGACAAATCATATTTTCAAAAATAATTTAATCAACTGTTTTTATTTGTTTAAATATCTACTGCACCCACACGTTTCAACATTATAATAATTCGAGAGGCAGTACGACCCTTCCCAGACACTATATGCCTTATTGAATCGCTTTTTCCGGATGTCACAAAACTTTTCAAAAGCATCGTAAAAATTTGTAAGCACTCATCGAATATCAAACAAACGGCCTCCCGATGATAATAATTCATTCTAACGGTCACACCTTGTAATGAATGGTACTATCATTTAAAAACTGAAATGTACTATAAAATGACCGTTGGGGTAATACAGGTAACCTAAAAGAATATGTGACTTAACGATATTGGGGAATTGGTTCAAAATTACAAAGGAAGGTCGACTGACCCACAGTAGCGTCGCGTGGCTATTGTAACAGTGGCACGTGGCTAGTTATACTTTGAGACTTGCAATTATTTGCTTTCCTATTTTTATTCTAAAATGTAAACAAATGAAGTGTTAATGTCTAAAGACGCACTTTTAACAAAAAAAAGTTATCAATCTTTTATGATAATAATTTAGTAGCCAACCTAAGGGGGCGCTAAATTGAGCAGTTTGCCCCCTCAATATAGACGACCGTCTTCGTGGGCACTCCTTAAAGCTGAAGAAAGAGCCTTTTAGAACTCGTTAAAGGCAAAACTTTTTAAGTACTTAACAGAATTTTCGATGTATGGAATGGTCTTCCTCAGCAAAAAATTTGCTCGGAAAATAAATAGTTTCAAAAATCAAATAGACTCCTATATTTTCGATCTGTAGTCTTTTAGGCTTAGTGTAGTTATTGTTTTATTTATATTCTGTAAATTATTATGGGCAAAATAGGACTTGATCCTCTGCCCTTATCAAGTAATAATAATAATAAAAAATAATAATAAGTAAGAGTTAGCATATTTTTTATATGAAATCATTCTCCGCCCATGTATGAACATATATTTTCTTGACAAGGTGATTCTATAAACGTATTCTAATGCTTTTCTCCACGAAATCGGTTCTTATTCATTTGTATTGTGATTGTGTAACCACCCCCGTAGAGTGTCATTGCTTGAGTCGGCGACAGCTGTCGTTAAAAAATAGAGACTTCAACCTCCATCTTAGCTACACTTAATTTAACATTGGTTCTTTCTTGTATAAGACCCCGCCATTCATACAGATGGCTTCGGTGGAAAAAAGAGGTTAGCGATATGTGAGATTTAATCAGTAGTCATACGTATTAGAATGCGATAGCATTTTAATTGAAAATTTGTATAATATCTGTTGAATGGAGACATTTTATAGCTCATATTTCTTATGATGAATGAAAGATTTCCAAAAACTTATAGAGAACGAGAATTAAAATCTAACACAAAAAACAAATTCACAAATAGGTAACCAAATATGGAATGGGTATCCATATATGAAATATAAGCATAAATCAACATAACAATAACAAAAATGGACATTAATATCTTTGAGATCAATTAAATAAATATAATATATTGTGATAAATGAAAGAAGTTACATAATTACTTGCAAAAGTCACAGATCCAAGTATCAAACTCTGGACCAGCACAATCATAATGTGCCCAGAGCCCACACATCAAGCATTTAATTTAATATTCCATAATTAGACACCGACGACTGTCCATATTTGGATTTTTATACTAGTTCAAACTCTTCTAAATATTTTTTAAAGTCACAATATTTTAATGACAAAAGATCACGAAATGGTGAAATAAACATAATACCGATATACTAAATAGTATAACACTGACGTAAAAAAACATAACAGCTGGTAATACTCGTTTATTACTTACCTTTATAATTTTCTGCACGACAACAAAACAAAACACGCCTGCCACACGTGAAGCATTCGCGCAACTGACTCGATGGTGTGGGTGCGATAGTTAGTAGACCGAATGAAACAGAAGATGGTCGAGTGTTGCGTTTCATACTTATAGTCTTGGGGAAATGAAGGCATTCCATATTAGGATACTATTCCATATTTGGTGATTTTCCTCTACTATTCATATTGTCACAAAACTGACATTTAAATAAAAACTTGGCTGGTGAAAGACTTTTTAGAATCACTGAAAATTAAATACATATCTTTTTTTCTCCCGTCAAAATTGCATATGTCTGTCTTGGTCATCTTACGGATTTTATTTGGAAGTTATGATTAAACGCTGTATTTGATTATACAACGCGTGAAGGAATTATCGAGAATTTAAATTACGATTTAGGTTATCAATGGAAACAGTAAGATATATGGTAGATGCTTTCGCCAAAAATACTTCCTTTAAAACGGATTGGTCTTTTTGCGTTCAACTAAGTTTTTGTATTTTCTTCAGGAGTAGTAAAATTTGGAGATCTCACAAATTTTTTACAGCTTCCCATTATTTTAACGTGCCTTTTCGCCAAAACACAACACAAAATAGTTTCTAGATTCTAGACCTCAAAATATGATGATTCTGCTCAACATGCCTTATGCAAATATTGCTAGTTTCCGAGATACGGGGTGTTCAAAGTTTAAATTTAAATTTTGATTTTCGCAATAATTTTTTATGTTTTCACAATTTCTCTTTGAAAATCGGCAATTTTACGTTTTTTGGCATGAGGAATCATAATTTGCACTCTAATTTAACATTGCCAATAGAGGGCGCTAGTTACACTTGTTTGTGTTAATTAAATCAAAGTTGACGAAGTGCGACGAAAGCTCAACAAATGGAAGTGTGTACTTTAAAATAAGTATTTTTCTCTAAATAAAACCACTAAATATATTCATAAAAATTAACACTGACTCCTTTGCTGCCAAACTGAACACTGAGCAAGATGAATCGCGCATCAAAAGCATACGGTGACTCATACTTGAACGACAAAAGTAGAAATGGATACAACTTTTGTTGAAACGATTTTTATCGTTCAACAAAAATTGAAATGTAGGTTCACACAGGGATTTTCATTCGATTTTAGTTGATCGATAAAAATCGTTCAACAAAAATACAAAAATTTAACGTTAAATTTTCACTAGTGCAACCAATTTGCACCACAATCATCAGTGACGTGCGGTTCAGTAGATCTTTTTTAACTTTGTGAATGATCACATATTTTCGAATACGTACCTATATTTCTCTCTCGTATATTTCTTAATTATTTAATTTAATTAATGAGAAGTCGATTAAAAAAAATATACATTTGTCTATTAAAAGGAAATGAATTTCGCAGTTTGACTTTTACCTTGTACGATCACATCCACTGAAAAGGAGTGAAAAGAACGCGGTGGAATCAAAGGCAACAGCGCCATGTAATTACTAACGAGGCCCGTTTTCGATGCTTTTATGTACTTAGAGTCATGATGAAGTCGTGTAGACCATTTGGTTCAATAAAGCCGACAATTAATTTTAATGAAAAATGAATTAGTTGCATCTGCTAATTTTGTTAGATGTTTAATTTTTACACTCACACTTCAAGGACTTTTGGAAAAAAATGACCTGCTTTTAATATGGAAATTCGCAAAAATAAAAAGTTTGTTGTTGACATTTTTCTACCAAGAAGACAAATAAAACCCTGGCAAACTTCGAGACACAAGGGTGTTGTAGGCAATGAAACAGTAGATTCTGAACCAATATTTGGAATATCAAAAAATTTATGCATATGGTTGTACATCTCGGTGAATTCAAACACGTGATAAAGCAGGAATACAGTAAAGACCTCGGAGAAATATTAAACCTCTGCAGGTAAGGAAAATGACGAGATTACTTACCAGACACTGTACCCCAATGAAGCACATGTAGCTATACAATTGATGACATATTATAAAGAGAAACTTGGTTGTGTATGGAAAAGGAAGAAGCAGCCTCACACTATTTTCAAATGTGAAGCATGGGTCTTATTGGTGATATATACCCCTAGGACTAGTCTACTCAGGAGAATATTTTCCCAAGAAGAACTTAGTGAAAAGACTGTTGTGTCTGACATAAAAAGCCTGAGTGACCAATCACTTACCTTAAAGATAAAGAGAATACATATAATGTAAAATTTCACCCTAACCTTAATGGGTTAATTTTTTAAGAGAGCTCAGCTAAAATTTCAGCTCATTATTTACAGCTTTATTGATAGTGTCAATAACCCTAAATGTCTATTAGTAAAATAAACATAAGTTCAATTAGAAATTTCATGTTAATGATTCGTTTCATTAATAGTATAAATAATAATTTGTATGCTTGATATGTATTTAACTATGAAATTGGTTAATTACCTTGACTAAAACCCTCTATCATTATTATAGTTCTGTTTTTTTTTTTCGTAACATATTAAGTGCATGTTGATTACTTCCGGTTTTAAACATTACAACACGAAGAAAAAACACAAAGCTTCTTCGTTTTAATATAATTATTACTAGATTTACATAATAAAACTTATTTTTAATAAAATTAAAACGCGAAGCAATGAAACCCGTTAATTATATTGTTTCCAATGTGAGTATTAATGACTGAATATGCATAAAACTGACACACTTTATAAGCAAACTTATATTTAGTGTAAAGAACGTTTCACAATATTCCGTTGACTGGTCATCTTATGGCGTGCCGTTTTGGTATGTAATAATAATGTAAAGAAGCGTCAAAAAGAATATATCTTTAATTTCGTAATTATTTTTTGTACGAATCTTAAAATACCAGTAATTTTTCAACAAATAATTTGGAATAACCCGTGAGCAGAACCATTTGAAAGAGAGAGACAAGAATAATTATATGTGTGAAACTCATAATTGGATCAGTCCCCTCCACTAGAAGAGGGGCGATATATACCATTGTTATCGGATTAACGACTATCTAATGGGCCTTAAATCAATAATGTTGGCATAAGTTACAACGAAATATCTTGGAACGGAGCATAACACGAATTGATGTATTTCCGATGAGGTAGCAGACTGTAGCTTTTAATTTTGAGCGAAAGTATAAGAAAAGTCTAAAAAACGACAAATTTATGAATCGCTAAAGAAATATTGTACAGGGTGTATAGCTGTTTATGTATATTGTTCCATTCAAAATGTTTTAATTCGGCATAATGTAACTTTAAAATTAAATACTTCATTACCAATGCATGTATGTTCTTAATACCATAAACGGAAACGTATAAAAAAAATGCAAGTTATGAGCATTAACTGTAAATAATGACATGGATTCAACATTATCTACATAAAGCTATGTAATTTTTTCCTTAATGATTTCCGACAAAACGCATTTAAAAAAGAACGGAGTCGGAACAAGCAACGTTCCAGTGGACCATTACTACAACATTCTGTTCAATATTTCTGTTGTTTTTCGTTATTTATATAAAGCAACGTTCACAGTAATTAGCCGTAATAACAGTTTTATGGTCGGTCATTTGCAGTGAAAAAATCTTCACTTAATTTGACTTTGAACAACTTTAATGTGTCGCTTTTAAATTTTCTGTAATAAAATCCTATTCATTCAAAGAAATGATGAGGTCGATATACCTATTCAGTTCATACAATAGTCACATTTCCTCATTTAGTAATAACCATTAAAGGACGGCAAAATAATCACGTCTAATTGCATTATTGAAAACGGCATTAAATCTTTCACATTCATAAACAATAACGTAAAAAATAATAAACTATTCAACTGGTATTACGCCGTTAATTATTTTTTTGATCATTTTTTTTTATTTGTGCAAGTGTGTCTAGCAATTTTTAATCGCAAAACCACCGAGTGACCGAAAAAAGATGAACCGGAAATAATCCTCTTAAAGTCGTAAACAGATTGAGCCGTTTAACTCCGTTCTATTATCTTTAAAATGACGCGACCAGTTTCCATCTACTGCTAACTGCTAGTATTGTTAAGACACTGTTGAATTTTTTTTATACTATCATTTGCTATTGAAAAATGGACAAAATGGTGGGTAATTACCGTGGTGAGAAGACATTATTTGTACGGGACATTGCAGTGTCGAAATAAAAGGTACAATTTTTTAAAATTTTGCTTTTCTCAAGATAAGGCAAAAACAACTATGGTATGCATTATTCCAAGCTTCACATCTGCAATATAATATAGAAAATAAAAAATGTTTACTTGTATACTACTAAATTACCTCTTTTCTTACCTAATTTTGTCTTTTGTGCATTTAAAAAACGGTCTCTCTTTCACTTTACTGCGACAATCATCAACAGAACAATATACCACTCCAGACATTTTGCAATGAAATAAGTCACTATAATATTTATACTGAATACAACTTTATAATCAAAATATGTATAAATATTTTAATGCTCACGCAAAAACAATGATCTGCTCACAAAAACGAAAACAAAACAAAAATTATATTTCCGAAATTTCGATAAGCAACACATTAGCATTGCGTGCTACCCCTGTACTCAACACTTTCTCGATTTAAACTAGCCAGAACTCGCCAGACGATAGGAGGGGTAAGGAAATTTTCGGTAACCCATAAATCGACGAAGTGAAAAAACGGCAAAGTTTTGAAAATTGGTAAAATAATTGTTCCAAAAAAACATTCCCCCCCTTAACCCGTTGGCAATCAACAACTTGCAAAAAATGTTAGTTCATACTAGCATTCCCGAATTAGTTTTCGATATCATGAAAATTTTCACTTCATTGATTGAACTATAAGAAATTATCTACAAATAATATATTTCCCCATACCTATATCTACCTATATGAAACGATATTTTTCAATAAAGTCGGGCCATAAATTTACAAACAGTATTAAATTTATATTATCTCAAATCTCTTTTTATCTCATTAAAGAAGACATGTCATTAAAGAAATGGAGGAATAGTGTACACGTATTATAGTACAGTGTCGTACCTCATATCTTCTTCATAGCGTCATATCAAAATATTATAAAAGAAAAAAAAAGTAGTGCTTGATGATAATAATTACATTTTATTTGATATAATGTGCAATTAAAAGGAAATGGATCGGCCAGCAAGCATCTCTATGACCAAATGCATGAAAGTATTCATTGCATGTCTTCAGCCTTCAAGATCTTTGAGGTGCATTACAAAAAGAACTTCATATAATTTCTTTATATTTTCAAATTTAATTTTACACTAAATTATCATCAAAAGAATGAGTAATCACTTTTGAAAATATATCATTCATTCATTCATATACTCAAAGGCACTTGAACTGAATCTTTGTACCATTATACCCATGTTATCCACCTACTTCCATTCCAGATGTCTCCTATATAGGCCACCAGTTTATCTGGAGGGATCTTCAGTACTTGTGATGGTTGTATTATTTCCACTCCAAAGTGCTACCGTCTGAGTCCTTGTAAGTTCTCACAGAAGCAGAGTATGTGAGAAGGTGTTTCATCAAATTTTCTGCACATAGGCTCACTGACTTTGCCCATTCTGTGCAGATGCTTCCTCAGGGTACAGTGTCCAGTCACCAGGTCGGTAACAAGTTTCAACAGCCTGGACAAGAGTTCTTGTCCAGGTCTAATTTATTCAGTGGACTCTTAGTATGGAGGCTTTCTTGTGTCAGCCTCTACTTGAGTTGGTGTTCCTTTACTAGCCATTTTTCGACTTCCTCTCTTAAGTAATCCTTTGTGGTTCCACAAAACGTTTCCGGACCTGTGAAGGTTCCTGTAGAACCTTCTGCAATCCCCTCATGTGCCGGCACTCATATTATAGGCACTTTGTTGCCTCTTGCCAGCAGGTTAAGGAATTCTTTACAGTTTTACAGTTAATTTTTCACTTTTTACTAATTGATAAAATATAAGAATGTAAAAATGTAAGAATTAAAAATGTTTTGTACGCTACTGCGGATAATTTTCTCGGATGCAGATATTCCTTTTTCCCATAGAGACACAGAGTGTGCGGAAGCCACCGGACCCATATTCACTTCATCGACAAGCTTAAAGCCCGCGGCCAATGAGCGACTGAACAACCGCTCCGCCGGTAACATATGATCGTATTCAAATGAGAAAGGTCGTGTGTTGTGCAAAGAATCGACCACCCGCACGATTCACCTTATCGCCGACATCTGCACAGGCTTACTCCAACCTCAACAGCATTATCTGGTGACAACATCTCCAATCTAGATCATGCACACACCTAGGATTATAATAAATGTAGGCGATCGACGGTTTTCCATACACTAACAAAGAGAGAGAAAATGAGATAACGTTATAACCATTCAAATTGTCTTTATTTTTCGGAATAAACATACTTGATTTTTCATAAATGTTTGCTACATGTGCGAATTTTATACGGGGGTTATTGAAAATGGTAATTTTACAAGGTCGGTCTATATCTAGTTTTGAAAATAATAATAATAAAAAAATTTAAACACAGTTTGTAAAAGATTCACTGTTGATTTGAATGGTTGAAACGAAATTCCTATCGGGTATATTATTATAAGAGGTAATTATAAATGTTGAATATAATTATAAATTTTAGATCGTATGTTAAATAAAAAATGGTCCTTTCTGGCTTTAAACGGTCCGACTATAGGCCAGTAACTGAACACCTGAAAATATCGAAAGTTCCTGAAAATTCGCTGAAGACTTCACTTTGGGATCAATTTGTAGGTCACGGCAGGTATTTTTAAACGAGAAAAAACTTGAGTCTACGGAAGGGGGGAAAATAGCCCCCTAAACCATAGAAAATGGGCTTCTCGCTAATATCTGGCTAAATAGGCGAATTAGAAAAAAAATTTTGGGTAGAAAATGAAGATCGTCTTATTATCTACAAAAATGGTCCCTATCATTTTTTTTGAAAATTCTATAGTTATCGAGATAATGAGACCTAAAAGTCTCCTCATTTCAGATGCTGCTCTGCCCATAGGAATTCTGCTGTCTATGCATTAACTTGAAAGCGGACGGACGAATTGTTCCATAACTCTGCAAAAAATTGACATTTTCCGATGATTCAAAGTTCATCACAATGGGAAGACCCTTAGCTATCATTCTATGTGACTTGCAGCTCTTTCGTACTTGACAAAAATATTTAAAAAAGCGGTCAAAGTTTTTTTCCACAAGATTTGGGGATTATTTCAATAATTTGTTCATATTTTCTAAAAAAATAGTCTTTCAACCTAATTTTTTTTAAATATCTTTCTTGCGTTTTGATAAAAAATTGATTTGTTTATTTATTTATTAAAAAAATTCCGGTTTTTACCGGTGTGATCAATTTCCTTGATTCCTGGGAAAGGATTGGATTTTATTAAAAATCAAAAAGTACATTCGAAAACTAGACACTCTAAGCATTAAAATGATGTGCATTGAAAAGCAATATTATAGGATGATACATTTTTAAATCGCGCTTGTTCCACACATTGTACAGAACTCCGAAAACGACTGAAAAATGTAAATAAACAAATCAATTTTTTAACAAAACGCAAAGATATCAAAAACAAATTTCTCGTGACAACCTTGTCTTATTGCAAACCGACATCTCCTCAGCAATAAATAATCAACAGGATCTCGTAGCAACTATCTTTGATATCGAAGGTGCTTTTGATACAATCTCCAGAAATGCAATAATCAACAAACTATTACAATATAAACTAGATGGCAACATTCTCTTTTTCATACAAAAAGATCATTTAGAGTCTCTGCAAATGGTAAACTTTCCCAGCCTCACACCCAAAATGATGGTGTCCCCAAGGGATCTGTATTAAATCCCACCCTATTCATCCTTTCAATAAACGACTTATGCGCCAACTTCCCTACTCCCATCAAATATGTCCAATATGCTGATGATTTAATTGTCTACTGCCATGGAAATTCTGTTTCCACCATCTGCAAACTCCCACTAGACGCAGTAAATTTGCTGCAAGATAGAGCCAACAACCTACATCTCTCCTTATCTCCAAGTAAATCGAAGGTCATAAAGTTTAGCAGAAGATCCCCATCCGGTACACCTCTAATCTTCTTTAATAACTCCCCGATACCTGCTGTTAATCATTGCAAAATTCTTGGATTAACTTTCGTTGTCTTAAAAGACTCAATATCATCAAAGCTCTCTGCCACTATCACTGGGGATCCGTTCTAAAATAGACTACGGCAGCTTTATTTACATGTCAGCCTCCAAATCCACCATCGACTCACTGAACTCCATTCACAATACAGCCCTTCGACTCTCCCTCGGTGCCTTCCGTTCTAGTCCAGCTGCTAGTCTATACTGTGAAGCAAATGAGCCACCCCTGTTCCTAAGACGTCAATCCCTCCTCCTTTCATACGCTGCATCAACATCTTCTAACCCTGTTTACCCTTTGTTCACATCAATATCTCAACATCCTTCCAACACTACTTCCAAACGTAGCGTAAAATCTATTGCCCATCTTCTTTTTCCATTACTTGAGAATACCGACCTTTCAATGACCACTCCGCTCCCTCAACCTCATATCTCTCCTTGGACTAAACAACTTCCTCTATACAATACCTCCCTTACCAAGTTCAATAAACATGAATCGCCCAACATACTTATAAAGAAAGCATTTTTGGAAAAAACACCATATGATGTAGTTCTCTACACAGACGCCTCAAAATTTTCTTTTGGTGTTGGCTGCTCCGTTACAACCATCCACGAACTAATAGGTTCCTATCGGTTGCCCTCAACATGTTGCGTTCTCACTGGTGAGTTGTATAGCATCTTCCAAGCTTTCAAGCAAATCTCTTCTCCTGTCAAGCGCGTCGCCAATTGTACCGATTCACTTTCCTCAATTAATTCACCCAATACTATCTTTACTGACCATCCAATAGTTCAAAACATCCATGACATCTATCAAACCCTCTCAGCTCGTGATGTAACAGTTTGTATTATCTGGCTCCCATCTCACATTGGAATTACTGGCAATGAAAACGCTGACCACCATGCTAAAGTAGCCTCTTCTTCCATCACCACAACAACGTTCCAGCTCCCAGATGACATAAAACTATCATTCAAAAAGTCAACCATTAATCGGCTGTCTCTCCCTTGATTTCTTAACCAGGAGAGAATCTGCTGTCATTAGACGATTGCGGATCAACCATACCAGATATACACATGGTTACTTGATGTCTTCTGAAAACCTTCCCGTCTGCCGTCACTGCAATAGTGCTTTAACCGTTAAACATATTCTCACAGACTGCCAGGAATACACCATTACACATAAGCGCCTAGACCTAAGGACAAACCTGTGAGAGCTTTTAAACTGCACTGCTGAAATCCCTAAGACATTGAAATTCCTCAAAATAACTAACCTCTACCACAAAATATAAACTAGATTGATATTTTACCGAGTATTTTACATATTTTATGTTTTTAGTGTATGTCTTTTTGTCTTTTGTATAGTGCCAATGGCCATGACCTACAAATTGAGCCCAAAGTGAAGTCTTCAGGGACTTTTTAGGAGCTTTGTCTCTGCATTTACTGGACTACTACCCAAATATTCATTTATCAAAAATACGTCACGGAGCTCTGTAATTTGTGGGCAGAGTTGAAAAATTTAAAAATACCAAAAATGAAACCAAGTAGCGGCGAGCAATTATTACCGAATTTGGAAAATTTAAAAATCTAATCCATTACGATTTGGCGCCGAGTTATATTTTTACCTGTATTATCGCACCACCAGTAGATTTCTTTGAAAACCAATTAGACCTTAATAAGAAGGAACCCCTACGGAAAACTGAAACAATATTATGGTACGGACGGTTTTTACGAAACATCAATCAAACTATAAGGTATATTTACAAAGACAGCTCGAATTAGAATAAAGATTTTATTTTTTTTTCTTTGTTAATATCACGCAAAATTAAAGCGAATTATAATTATATGGGTGATCGATCATTTAAAATCACAGGATTTTATTCTAAATTTATTACCGACATATGTTTATTTCGTTTAACTGCTACCTCTTGAACGAGGCTCGTACAGATACTTATAGGGCTTTTTTTAGTATTCTACAACCAGTCCGGAATGTCATTCGCAGGAATTTTACTATCAAATGGTTGTGAGCGTCTCTAACAGACCATGAGATTGCCTAAAATCGTTTGTGGTTCTCTCCGTTGCTAGTAGGGCTATTACAAAATTCTCCCCTTTATTATTATTGCATCTTGCCAGAAAATTAAGTTCTGTTTGTGTTCGGAGGGAAATAACCTAAACGTTCTTTGAATATATGGAAATTGTCTACGTTTTTGTGGAAAGGAAATGTTGCCAAAAAAATAACCATACAATGTGGTTCGAAATAAAGGAATATACAGGGTGGTACGTAAGTAATTGTACATAGAAGTACAGTACAATCTTCACATCAAAATATTGCGATTCAAACCAACAAGCTTTGATAAAATGTTAATATTAAGAGAGATACAGGGTGTTGAGCATGAAATTTTAATTTTCGCTTTTTGACGTATATGGGTAGTTCTACAAAATTAGGAATTATTTGATGGTGCTTCTGTCCATATAGTTCATAAGTTGTAACTAGCGTATGATATGACTTAGGATGCTTTGGTAAACATCTGGACAGGGGACTGGGAACGATTTCAAGGAACTGAAGCTGTATAGAAAATAGACAGATTTGTATGAACTATTTTTTATTAAATATCTTCAAAATAGAAAATATTTTTGGCTGAAAGACCTCGGTCGATGGCCTGTTGATGCTTTAGTGTCAATAAAGTATACTTCTCTCTCTCTTTCTCTAGAAAATATTCAAATCAAGAATGGTCTTAACATTTTATTTCAAATATACTAAAAAAAATAGTTCTCTTTTCAGGAAACATGAAATAATGTGAGTAACATCCAGACGATATCGTTTTTGTCTTTCTAGTTTATTCTTAGTAACAAATTCTTTTTTGCCCGTTCATAATCTACTGTGTTTGCCGTCTTCTAGAAAAGTTTCTACTACATCCTCATATGATTTTTAGATTTTTTTATTTGCTCTCTAATTTTTGTCGATTGCCAAACGTCTTTTAGATAATAATCCTATTTTGATGTTTCCACAGCTTGTTACGTTTGACGGCTTCTCCTAAGAGTAGCTTTCGTGCAGTTCTCTTTTTTGCGTAGATCTCCAATTTCCCTAAGTTTTCAGTAATTTGTTTTTCTCTCTTTGCATCTTCTGCTCGTGTATTCTAATTTTCAGCTTGTTCTACTAGTTTTGGAAGTGGATGAAAGTGCTTCTTCTAATATTCATTTATTGTGCTCTGAGTTTAGCTATCTTATCATCTTTTTTCTTAATTTCCAAACTTCATTTTCGTCGTTGCCTTGAAGACCTCTTTTTGCCTCAATTCTTCTAGGTGTTAAATTCTGTATTAGTTGCAATGGTCTATCATTTATAATTACATACACCGCCTGAAACTAATGGCATATTTTCCCTTATAAAATCATTTATTGCTTTTTGTGTTGAAATTTAGCTGAATAGGTTCTCCAGTTTTTACGCGCTTTTCTTTGTTCTCGTGGTATCTTTTCTGAAATTAGTTTTTTGGTTCCTTTTTCTTTAAAAATTGAATAGGTGAGGCTTTTACTTGATGTAGATCCATAGTAAGTTATGAAATCAAACAATTTTATTTTGTTAATTCTACATTATATTTAAAATTAAGTTGTGACGCGTTTCGCTAACACAGTAGTTTTTTCAAACGAATGGAGGTATAATGAGAAACTTTCAATTTATACAGTGCCTTAATACTAAATTATACGGATATTTAACAATAAAATTATAATCTATTTACAAGGAAATGAAATGAATTTGTCTAAATATGGGATTAACTGAAGTATTTAACAAGTTTACCTGGAAACTCATTCACAACCATCCTACAGGTATCTTTCTAGGTAAAAGGGTTTAATAATGGAGAATTGTTAATATCAAGTTGGTCGTTAAGAAGATTATCTGAATATTTGTTTTTATCTATCTCTAGGGCTTCTAAAAGATTTAATTTGAAAAATTTAGTTTCTATATGCAAAATTTCAAAATTTGAATCGAAAGAGTGTTGGTTTGCTAATAAATGATTTGAATAGTTGGAATCTGATTTTTGGTTGTCATAACTACGTTTGTGTTCTGAAATTCTAGTTTTAAAATTCCTAAAAGTTCTACCTATATAAATTTTATCACAGTCGTCATTACCACATTTTAATTTATAAACTCCTGATTTATTTAGTTTTGAAGATTTGGATTTGTTGTTTTTAATGAATTTGGATAAATTGTTGTCAGTTTTGAAGCGAATATTCAAGTCTAAAGTTTCTAAAAATGATTTTATTTTCAAGGATGGTATTCCAAAGTAAGTTAAGCTTTTAAATTGGTTATTTTTGTTTTTATCAGAAGGAAATACTTGTTCTAGAGTATGTTTTCGTATCTTTTTATTTATGATGTTGTCAATTAAATTTGGATCGTAATTATTATTAACCGCTATTTGTTTTATTATATTTAGTTCTTTATTGTAATTGTCAATATTCAATAGAACTGTTAAATGTCTATGTATCAAACTATTGGAAGATGCTAATTTATGACTGATTGGGTGGACTGAACCATTATGAATTGTAATGTCTGATGTATGTGATGGTTTGTGAAATATAGAAAAATCATGTCTATTATTTATATTTGAAATTGTGAGATCTAGAGAGTTTATGGACTTATTTTGTTCAATTTCTACTGTAAATTTGATATTTTTATGTATTGAGTTAATGTGAGTAATGAAGTTATCTAATTGTCTCGTAGTACCAGTGAAGCAAGCTATAATGTCATCTACATATCAGTGCCAGTAAACAAATTTTTTACTAAGGGGGTGTTTATGAATTATCTTTTCTATATTATCCATGAAAATGTCTGATAATAGGGGACTGAGAGGGTTGCCCATAATCAAACCCTCTTTACTGCTATAAACCTTTCCGTTAAAATGAAAATAATTTTGACTTAAGCAAACTCTTAATAAATTAATAATATCAGACTGAATTATGGGATTAGTATTATTGTAAGTGAGCAAGTTATCAACAAGAGTGATAGTTTCATCGGGCGTACATGAACTGCGGACCAAAAACCATAAATGATTTTCAAAATTTGTCATGTGTTTTTAATGACCCATGAATTGCGGACCAAGTCGAAAGAGAAGGGCTGCATCCTTGTTTTCTATGATAGATTTGAGTGTGTAGTAGTTTGATGTACGTATTTGTGAGGAAGGCTGCATCCTCGTTTTACGTAATAGGTTTGAGTATGTAGTAGTTTAATGTACGTATTTGTGAGGGAGGCTGCATCCTCATTTTCCGTAATAGATTTGAGTGTATAGCAATTTGATGTACGTATTTGTGAGGAAGGCTTAGTCCGCAATTCATGGTTTTTAAAAGAGGGGTCTTCTTGGTTTGGTCCGCAGTTCGAGTACGGAATTATTAAAATCAGGTAATCGGTCCGCAATTCGAGGCCGCCGGTTTCATCAGGAGGTATACTAGGGAATAGATTTGTTACATCGAAAGATATGAATTTAGACAAGTGAGTTAGTTTTATATCTTGAATATTATTAATTAGTTCTGTTGAGTTTTTAATTGAAAATTGAGGTTTGAATGAACAATATTTGGAAATTATATCTATTAGAAATTTTGAAATGTTTCTTTCTCTTTTAAATATTTAAGTCGCTCCTTTTCTTTTTGTCCAGCTAATTTATTTTTTTATAGCGGGCTCTCTCAGCATCAAATATGAAAACGTATTCAACATATCGCATATTAAAACAGTTTAACTACTTAATGCAAAAATTATAGTGCTCTAAAATGTGGGTGTTCTGAAGATGGATTCGTTGATAAGCGAAATAGTTCATTGTCACTACTTTACATTCCGTTGCTGTTGATGTCTCTGCTATTTATTTTTCTCTCTAAGTATACCAACGTCACTTCCTCGCTTCACGACGATTTTATTATTAAGATTTTCGAGAAATTGCAAATGAGAGCGCGCAATCTACCGCATGTACTTCTTTAATTGGTATATTTTATTGGTTTGCATTCAAAGAGCTACTAGAAAAATAAGCCAAATATAAAAATATAATCCGCTAAGGTTTTAAGATAGAATGGAAAACATCGTTTTATTCACCTGCTACTTCACCTTTTTACTTCTGAAGATGAATTAGATGATAACGATGACTTAGTTGATGATAACTTTTGAAAATACTGGATTGGATGCAGCTATCTATGATCAGGACATTTTTAGACCCACAGAGTGCGTCGTTAGACTGGGATTCGGAAGATGACATTCCATTTAGCAAACTTTTGGGCCTTTGTCTTACTGTCAAGACAAACTGTTTTCAGGATTTCCATGATATTTTGATGTCTTGGATTATTTTTTTCCGGTTTTTTTCAATAAATCTAATCAGAATCTCAAGTAGAGACTTAAAAAAATTATAAGTTTTTTTTGGTTTTGTGTTATTAATAGTGCAGATGTGAATTCTGATGCAAACAATTTAAAAAGTCCGATCAAAATAATTGTCGGCTCGGTGGATATTTTAGTCGAATTAAAAATAAACAACGATCTTATGGTAATGAACTGAAATAGTCCAAATTCTTGATGCCTCTCTAACGAATATAATCGTGCAATGAGTTGAATTTTCATATTAATTTAAATGGTTTAATATAGAGTGAATCATTAAAAATCTTCAGACTGTGTTTGTACCAAAATGCAATTAAAATTATTTACATAAAGTGGTTTAATCGCAATTATTTCGGATAAATGCGTAGTTGGGTCGTTATGCTACTGTCATTAGATTTAATAATGCTTAATTGTGTAGAAACACAGGACTGGGTCTTGAAATATTTATTTTTCCTTATTTACAGCTTTCTAAAGGGTAAAATTTTCCTTGACTCATTCTATAAACGAATACGTGAAGAAAACTCAGTCCATTTTCAAATTTTTGTATCCTTAGTTAAAAAGAATTTTCATTTATACAGGGTGTACCAATGTTACGACAAACTTCGGTATATGGGTTATTTTAAGAGATATCAAAAAATGTTATCAACAAAAATAGAAGATGTGTTGAAGGTCCATATTTTGAAATTATTCCGAACTATACATATGATTTTTTAAATGGGAACCCCTGTATATTATACCGAATTTGGATTGGTAACATTTTTTTTGAAGCTTTTGATAAAAGGTTTTGCCATGTTATACAGAGTCCTTCCAAAGATATGGACACGTTTATGTGAAAATCGTAAGTAAATCAACGCTCTGTAGCTTGTTGTACGTTGAAGAAAAAAAATGTATTTTGCCAGAGTTTCGTAACATGATGCAATATCTCCGTATCCTATTAAATTTCAATTATATTCTTTCTTGTATACAGGGTGAACGGAAACTCGAACCTGTCATTTTCTTTGTTCTTTCGAATGAACATCCTGTATTTTATAGCAAAAATAGAGTCTTCGATTATGTAACTTCAATTTTTGTCCAGCATTCCCTATACCCAAAGTTTATAAAAACATATTTATTTTGTAATATTTATTGTAAAATGTACTTACTGACCTGTTATGTGAAAACATTAAACGTTAAACGTTGTATGTAACAAAAAATTCTAATTAATAATAAATTTTAATGAACAATTCATTCTAAGCAAAACTACAGACCTTCAACACATCTACTATTTTTGTTAATAATATTCTTTGATATCTCTTAAAATAACCCATATACCGAAGTTTGTCCTAAGATTGGTTTCACCCTGTATATAAAAATGTCTGAATGCGATTCTGTATAATTACGTCTAATTTAAGACAATCTCAAAAACAGATGAATAACTTACAATAATGTACGTTTTGAGTGTGAAACCGACTAAAAGGCGGCATTTCAAACGATTAGAATGTGACAGTCGACACTCGGGGTTAATCCAACATGCTAATTTTAACTAATCTCAATTTACATCATTTAAATTTGCTGCTTTTATCTAACCGCATTTTTAATAAACAATTTTTTTATAAACTTGACACGCACAAGTTTTTAAATTCTGGACACTTATTCAATTTTTATTTTATGTTTTCTTTACATCACACTTTAAGTTTCCTAATTATACCTTTTGACATAAAAATTTTAAATGAACCTTTGGATCGAGATTGGGTTAGGTTCTATGTGAGTGGGGCTTTCACGCCACCTCCACTGCGATTTTCGGTAGGTTTATTGTGGCTCATCCCTAGGGATTACAATTCATCCCACAAGCCTGTGCTTCTGACGAAGTCCATGGTTGTATTTGGTGATACTTTTTTGACAGAGTGTCGGCCTCCTCATTGCCCTCCACTCCTCGATGCGCCGACACCCATGTCAAAGTGACTATGTTTCTCTTGCCTAGTATTTCAAGGGATTGTAGACAATTATATACCATCTTAGATTTTATCCTGTTCGAGCTCAGTGCTTTAAGAGCAACCTGGCTATCTGACAGGATGTGTATGTTCAATGGCCTGAAAGACGGTAGCGTACCTGCCCATGTTGGCTGTGATTTCAACTCTGTGCTTCCTGCTGAAGACCGCCGCTCCAGCCCCGTTTCCGGTTTTGGATCTGTCAGTGCAGATCACGTAATCCGTTTCTAGGAAGGAGATTTCTTCTCTATCCCATTAGACTTTCGTGGGAATGAGGACCTTAAAGGGCTTGTCCACGTAAAGTTTCGTGACAGAAAGATCCGAGGGCATCCCAAGAATGTGGTGTTTTTGTATTTCCCTCATCAATCCTGAGTGATCTCAAGATAAAATTTGTTCATCTGTAGTTTGACTGAATTTTGCGTAGTTTTAAAGAACTTTTTAATTGTTCAAAAAACTATTAATATAATAGGTAATAATAAATCTTATCTTCACGATCGATTTGATGATCACCGATAAAAATTGTGGCGAATCTGTAATCCCTTGAGTTTTTATCGTGAGGTTCCGTAACGAGTATTATTTATATAGAAAAACAGGAGGACATCTTGACATTTGTTTTTTTTTTATTTAAACACTTATAACCGGTAATTGGCACGATCCTTCGTTGCCTCGGAACATCGTAGATGGTGCAATACACGCAAGGTAACTTATTATGCTCACCCACATACTGAAAAGTTACTTTCGTTGCTTCGAATAATGGGGAATAAATTTTCAAGTGTCCACTATATGCTAAACGACGGCCAACGTTCGGGAAAAAATATTTTTTATAAAATAAAAGTAACATACTAAAGAAAATTTAAGTTTTTCGTTTTCTGAAATATATATTTAGATAGATAGCATGCGGTCATTAGAGTATTTCGAATTCTGAAGTGAAGACAGTTTCTCGAGCAATAATAAATTATGATATAGTGACGATTTCCTTGACGAAATGAGTTCTATGGTAAGTAAGCGAAGAGGCGCATCAACTCGCCTTGCAAATCCCTTTTCCAAGATTAATCAGTATGCTACGCCGCTCTGCTACAGACTTATATCTGCCTTAGAGATGAAATGAAATGAGGAAAACTTAGCAATTCCTCACCCCCGCTACCGAAATAGTTTGGTATATTATTTAATATGAGCGGCAAACAAGGTTTTTACATCTGTACTTAGTGTAAAAATATTTTTTAAAGAGACGAAACGATGAAAAATAATTTTTTCCCTTCCTTTTTAAGAAAATAATCCAATAATAGAGTACACGCATATTTTGCTTGGATAATAATTTATAATAGTAAATATGATATCAAAATTTACTAATAATAGGAAATAAACCAGTTTCCATTGGAAATTACTCTCAAATTTTAAAATAAAATTCAAATTTCAATGCACTTTCCGACCACAACCCGAGAATTTCCGAACGCTTCCGATGATACGTGTGATGTCATATCTCTTGTGTATACTTATGTCAATATGGCCGGTATTGCATTAGGTTATGTGTAGTTGTGTGTTTATATTGTATTTTAATCAACTATTAATTGCTTTTTCGACGTAAAATTATCAAAGGTAATACCACGAGTGCTTCAAATTTTATCGATAATTTTTTCTTTTCCACGAAAGCTTGTTTATTTGGCAAGAATATGAAAACAAACCGATTGATAAAATCACGAGTCACGAGGGATTTTATCTAAATCCGGTTTGTTTGAATGTTTTTGCCTCAAATAAACAAGTTTGAGTGATGGAAATAAAAAATTATGTGATAAAATTTGAAGAGCGAGTTGTATTTGGGAAGATTATTTTTTTCAACAATTTAAAATTTTGTTTTACCTGAATGTTCAATATTATCTTGGGTGATGGCATTGAATCGGTTTGTGTTCATTTTTCAATAAACTTCGAAGCACTATAAGTTGTCAATAATGACAAATTCAAAATAAATTTTTGACGTTTCAATTTAAACAAGGTGTTATCGATGAGGAAGCAGAATTATCAGTATAATACCGAATGATTGGCTAGAATAATGTATTGCTATTGGTCAAAATTACCAAAATGTCAGATTTTGACAAGTGAAAAAAATAATCATTTATATGTTTGTTTGAGACCATTACGTGTTTGTGTGTGCTTTTTTTTATTTCTAAAAGTCAACGTAAAGTGGAAAGTGGACATAAATATTCGATATTTCCGAGGATATTTTAAAACTTTTGGAAGAATATATTTTATTTACTAGTTCAGTGTTCAGTGACGATTCTTTCATATTTTGTGAGTAAAGATATGGCTAGCGAAGGTTTTGTAAAAGCACAAACTGATAACTTGCCCAAAGTAGACTCATTTATGCTGCTTGAATCTATGAAGTCAAACAGCTGCTTTAATGCAGAGGAAATAAGAGGAGTTGAAGCATTATCGTAAGTACGATTTAAACTATGTTTTATTTATATAATATATACCAACCATATTTCGATGTGTGGTCGTGAGAAAATGATGTTTTTATGGTTGATTCCTAGACATATAGGTACATAACCTCAAAGTATTTAAGAATAAAAATTATCAGCATAGAAGTAGGTATTTACATTAAAATGGTCTTCACAAACAAAAGTAATAAGTATATTTTTGTTTGCGCCACCAGGTAAAGTAACAAATATTTTGTCTGGAGTTTTAATAGACGTTGATTTACACACTGGAACAATGAAATACTTGGAATACAAAGTTTTTTTCGGCTTCATTCATTTTTAAAGCTTTCAGAAACAAATTAGGTCACAAGAACTCAGAGCGTGATACACGATTAAGAACGTAAACAAATGATGTCACTCCATGGGGCCATCTTTATGACGTAAAGCGCGTTTTGGCTGACTTTCAAATTTTATGATTTTCAAAGTCGTTTTAAAAGTAAAGTTTATATTTTTTTGAAAATATAGGCATGCAAGGTGTTAGGAGACCTGATAAAGCTTCAATTCCCACCAATAGCAAAATTTTTGCTTGTACCCTATTGTTAGTGAATCCAAATTTTGAAGTGAACACTCCCTATTAATTCTTAATAAGTGTTCAAAGTTTTTATAATTTGACGTTTCCAAGCTAATAAGGGCTTGATGAGAAAGTATAGATTGTTTTTAGAGAATCTCTGGTAATACCTGGATATTACCATTTAATTTTGCATTGTTTGCTTGTGTAAGACAAAAGGACCGCTCTACCGAATCGATGAGTCGCACTAACGTCTTATATAATATGATATATCAGGGTAGCGCGAACTTAATGAAAAGATATGTAGTGTATACGTTATGGGGCGCTCTCTCTAGCCGGCCTTAGATCCTACTTGCTTTGCCATGCCTCGAAAAGAAAATGTATTAATATGAAAAAAAAAAAGGAATAAATATCAGGTGTAATGTGTTGTTCGTAGACGGTTCCATCTGATTAGAGCACATATATACCGAGAAGGAGAATAATTATCACACCATTGTAATTTCTTGTTCTTCGATTATTGATTGGTTACTGCTACAGGACCGTCCAGACAACTATTAATAAGTATGTTGATATCAACAGTATTTTAAGACCGTCGTTTTCACTCTTTTTGGCAATCTCATCCATTAAATTCTTCCTGTCGTTCTCTTGCTTCCTACTTCCTTTATCTCCAAAAGGAATCATCTTAACATATTTTTTCTTTGTTTGTTCTTCTTCTCCACAAGGAGGGAGTATGTAGGTAGAATCAGGTTTGCTAAATGACCTGCCAGTTATAGAAGAATTGCGATGGGTTATCGTGCATCCTGTTCTTCCCAGGAAGGTGGACAGGTCACTAGGAGACATCTCCTTTATATCGGCAGGTGTAGGCTAAGACTCATCGAGCACACACTCTCTTATTGACGATAACGGACACTCGCATAAGACATGCCTGACAGTTTCATCTTCCTATTCACACATCCTGCATAGAGGTGTGTCCACTAGCCCCATAGTTAGTTGACAGTGGCCAGTCAGAAATCCTACTGTTAAACGTAGGTTTTTCCTGGTTATCGCCAAATTTTTATTCGGCGCCAGCTTCCCAGGGTCGCCCAGGGTAATCCTAGCATGACTGCATCCTTTGATAGCATCCCATCTCTTAAGGGATTGAGCAAGGGTGTATCGTTTGTCTAATTCCGCAATTGTAGAAGTCGTTAGATCGTAGGTGTCACTGGGTCCTAAAAAGTTTAGTCCAGCCGCTTCCCTGGCTAAAGAATCTGTATTGCGATTACCTTTACTCCTGTCGTGCCCTTTAAGCTACCTCAGGATAAAATTGTTATCTGCCGAAGCGTTAGATAAATCTTGGTGGCACAAATCTTGATAGTACTAGCCCCGATATAACACGTTGTCTGTTCAAGGCTAATAGAGTTGGTCTACTATATGTTTTTGTCAGAAATTCCTTTTCTGGTTAGTTTTTTGTGGCAATTGAGATACCAGCCGGTTCTGTTTGATCCACGCTGGTATTGTTTCCTATTTCCCACTTAATCCTTAGGCTTAGTGCTTTAGAGTAAACTCCACATCCTGAGCTTTCTTTCATTCTTGGGATATTTTAGCAGCGGTTGCTGCACAACTTTTACCAATTCTTTCAGTATTCAGTATTTCATAATCTGTGTAAAATAAAAAAACGTCTAGTCTTGATGCATTCCAAAGATAATGTTTGTTTTTAACGAGGGATATTCCTTTGTTCTTGTTACGGTCCTGATAATATTGATCGCTTTAATAGCGACATGGTCAGCAATACGCTCAACACTGATAAATCACAGAAATACTGTGCGATGTTATTCATAAATACGTTGGGAATTAGTAATTAAGGAGGTAATGCAATTACCTCTTACATGATGCTGTTGATATCTGCATACGATTAAGCTTTTTCGCTTCGCTATGCTGGTTCGCAATGACGTTTAATATACTTTATTAAACAAATTCCAGCGGTGTAATTGAAGCAGATAATTTACAATGGGTTTAGATAAAGGTAATGAACATTTTTGTAGAAAATTAACTAAGCAGACAAATCGAGGAGGCTAGTGTTGCGTATTATAGGTGAAAAAAACAAAAAAAACATACTTTTTAATTGCTTGAATTATTACCAATAGTAACTACTACTAGGTCTATCTATTTCCAGATAAAATAAAATTGTATTGATTAATATTGCCTTATACACATTGTGTGTGAGTGAAGCTATTTAGATAAATGGTATCACGTTACCACTATACAATTAAACATACTTTTTTCGTATCTAGTGTATTATTTAACACGTCTATAGTTTTTCCAGTTTGTCTGAATAGTTACAATCTATCTAAAAACGAAGAAATTTTTATAAATATGTAGGTAAGCGCTTATATCATCGGTTATAGTGAGTGTTATATCATAAAAAGAAGTAATTCATCAATATATTGATGGAAATATATTAGTATGGCGTGAAATACTAGGGTCAAGTGGTGTAGAAATGAGACATTCAAGTTTTTGCCCCTATAAGTCATTTTAACACGTTATTAAGTCCACATACTGTAAAATTTAAAGGCACATTAATTTAAACAATAATATTGACGTACTTATTTCTTAGCCTACATAAGAACCAAACAAAATTTCAATGTCAAAATATTTTATTTACTCAACAAATTCTACTCTTAATTGGATACATTTATTACAGCAAGCCTGCAACGTCTCTAGACCTTTAAAAAAAATGTTTCTTCTTGCTCTGCAAACCAGACCTCCACAGCCTTTATTACCTCCTCGTTGGAAGAAAATTTACGACCTTTTAAACTTTTTTTCAGTTGAGGAAAGAGATGATAGTCGGACGGAGCCAAATCTGGTGAATAAGGGGGGTGTTCTAGTAATTCAAACCCTAAATCACGAATTTTTTGCATGGCAACATGAGATTTGTGTGCAGGGGCGTTGTCCTCCAAAAACAAAACACCTTTGGATGGCTTTCCGCGTCTTTTGCTCTTTAATTTTTTCCTGTAGAGTGGTCAGTAATGTCGAATAGTAATCTCCGGTTATTGTTCTACCCTTATCCAAAAAATTAATCATGATTACTCTATGGCAATCCCAAATACTGAAGCAAGAACGTTTCCAGCAGATTTTTGGACACGAAACTTCTTAGGTCTTGGAGAGGACGAAGGACATTGTTCACCAAGGTTAAGCATATCTTCGTAAATCTGCTTACATCTCAACCCTTTTAAATACAGTTACTTGATGATGGCTCGATACTCCAATTTTTCGATTTTAACAATTTCGGTGGACATCTTTTTTCTTTTAATTTATTGCGCAACTCTGGTTTACTTTTTTGACGTCCAGCTGACACTTCCAATGAGTTATTGTCCGTTGCTATGGTAACGCAATATTTTGTTTATGCATGGAACTAGATATCAATACATCCTCGTAAACATAAATAAAATAAGTAGATTTTTTGTTTGTTTTGGAAACATTCAATGAATTTGTGTGTTAATTATAGAAGTAGTACTGATGGAATCCGTCACACCCACCTATTTTACAATGATTGAACTTACCGTATCTCACATCTTATTCGATTTAAATTTTTAAACGGTTTCAGGAAGACCAGAAGTATTTTATAACAATCCAATTACTAGTTTTCTCACCGGTCAGTTACGAACAAGGCATTGACGTATACGGGAACTGATACAAAGGCAACAATAATGTCATATTATAGGAAACAATTTTGAAAATTTGTTGAACATGCACCAAAAAAATCATAGAGCCCATAATAATGGGAGTTTCAAGCTGAAATTTCTAAAACACTTTCTCAAATAATGGAAAGTTTGGGAAAAAATCAACATTGTTTTTAGGATATTTTGTATACGAGGGTAGGCGAAAGTGGCGAAAGAGGTATGGGGATTCTGAAAAAGTAAACCATTCTATTTATGGACATTTTCGTGATCTACCGAGTACCTTGAAGTATGTAGATTAATTTAAACAAAAGTTTACCAGTCCATCGATTTTTTTCTATGGAACAGACCTCCTAAATAACAGTTTCCATACTTCGAAAAATTGTTTCAATGCCACCTTATTATATAATATATTTTTTATTGAGATACTTGGTTTTTAATTAGAATATAATATTTATATTATACACATAGATTCAAAAGTTTTGCATCACCTTCTTCGGATGCGAAGGAATTTTTTTGCGCTAACAATTTTTTGTTGGCTTGTTTATCAATGTTCACCATTTCAATATGTTCCATATTTTTTGCAATATTAAGATGTTTACAGTTTTTTCTGTAAGATAACACTTTTAGTGCGATCATTTTAACATTCAAGGCATTTGATTTTTACGATTTTAAGTGCAAACATGAATCGTCAAGTCATAAGTGAGATTGACCGTGCAAGAATAGTGGCTTTAGTTGAAGAAGGTCATTCTCAAAGGTTCGTGGCAAACAGAGTTGGTGTTTGGCAAAGTGATGTGTCTCGTCTATGGAACCGGTATCTCCAGACCAATTCTCTTCGTGATAGACCTAGAAGCGGTAGAAGGCGTGTTACTAATCAGCGGCAGAACCGCTATATCCACTTAACTATCCGAAGAAACCCGACCATGGCAATACCAGCACTCCAAAGAGATATGAGACATGCGTTGGGAGTTCAAGTATCGATCTCGACATTACGAAGACGAATACTTGCGACAGGTTTGAGGTGTCGCCGACCAATAAGAGTGCCCAGACTACAACCTGAGCACAGAGTTCGCCGACTACAGTGGGCTCAAGAACACGCGGCCTTGCCTGAATAATTTTGGAATTCTGTGTTTTTTTCCGACGAGATAAGGATTTGTTTGGTACAAGATAGCCATCGAATACGTGTGTGGCGGGATCCAACGAGAGTTGCTCAGCTTGTCCATACTCGCCCCGTGCCGCCCTTCAGAGGAGGAAGTGCTATGTTTTGGGCTGGTATCATGTTAAATGATCGCACAGAATTAATTCATGTGGAGGGAACGATGACTGGTGATAGGTATCTCAGAGAGATTCTACATCCTCTCGTGAGACTATGGTGCGCAGCTGTTGGCAATTCCTTCGTTTTTATGGACGATAACGCCCGACCTCATCAGACCAGAGCTGTAAATGAGTATCTTGAAACTGAAGGGATCAATCGTTTGAATTGGCTTGCCCTATCTCATGACATGAATCCCATAGGACATGCTTGGGACATGCTTGCCAGGGCAGTGGCAGCACGCAGAAATCCACCCAGGAGTGTACAAGAGCTTGTTCATGCGGCCCAAGAAGAATGGCGAAATATTGCTTAACAGAATATGAATAATTTGGTAAACAGCATGGGCAGGCGACTTCAAGCTTGCATAAATTCTAGAGGTGGAAATACTCTTCATTAAAAGTTCTCATGCAGGTTCTCACTTAACGTTTTCTTCAAAAAGAATCAATTAGTATTTAATTTATTTAATTGGGTGTCTGTAACAAATTAAAAAACGGGAAAAATGGCAACGCCTATGTTGTGCGGTCTATAGACTCTCCGCACAGATCTCGCACCTACTTGAGACACAGGACCAGCATAAAAATTAAGATTGCAGACTTATATATTTTCCAGAAAGACCAATCTTCTGAATTGCACGCTTTGCGATTTAATAAGTTTCATGTCCGATTCATTGGCGTAGATTAAACTTCATAATGAAAAATGAACGCTTCGCACATATTTAATTCGAGTTCTATACGCGAGTATCAAAAACTCGAAATTAGTTTTGCTGGTCTACTGGGTATTACCGGAAAGTGAATGAGCACGTTTTATTCATTAATAGTGGCAGTGAAAGGTTCACAGATAAGGGACTCATTTTCCAACTTTATAGATCTTGGGACCAAACTAGATTTATAAAGGTGTATTGTTTCAGTTATATTTTTCAATCAATAAGGGCCATCTCCAAAGGGATGTTAAAAAACTTATGAAGCGTTAGAATAATAATTATTATTATGCGATATCTAAGAATATAATAATATCAAATAATCTTATATTAATCCAACTTGGAGGAATTGATAGATGAAAATCTATATGGGATTATCACGATCTCGAATCGCTTTGGAATATTATAATAATGTTAATATCGTTTATGCATGGAGCCCATTTAATCGGTCTTCGATGTCGATACGAGAGAGAATACCTCATTATGTAGAAAATGGATAATGCACAGTCTACCACGTATTATTTTAAAATAAAAAATAAAATAGGTTTTTGCATTCAATCAACCAAATCGCCAGTTAATTAACAAACGCCGTTCTTCATCCGAGTAAGCGGAAAGTTTTCTCTCGGAACCGTACAGAGTGTACGTACTTATATTTTAATTTATTTTATCAACATGAATATATCAATTGGACACTTGAGCGAACAGGTTAAAAGTAATTGTTATAACTTTTAGAATCCTGGACAACCACTACAAAGGTCATATTGAGTCATTTATATATTGATAATATATCTAATTTTAATTCTTGTTTCCACTTATTATTATTATCTTAACGAAAAAAGCTTCATATAAGTATAAAAGCCAGTGCAAAGCCAGGCAACTCAAAATTTTGATAAATTAAGTTATCTTATATATCATTTAGACAGCCTTATAACAATATTATTATTAAAACACTGGCCTATCGACATTTTTAATACATTTCAATATATTATGTAGTTATTTTTAGAACCGTGTAGTCTCAACTTGTGCTGACAAACCCTGTAAGAGTTTTACGTTAAAGTAGTTAGCAGTAAATATGGGTAACGAGCTTTTTATCACAAAATTGACTCGTGATGAAATTTATTTTGCTATCTTTTGCTCGCCAGTTAAAATTATCGTGGATATTATATTATACATTCCCTCCTATGTTGATTACTTTGGGTTTTAAATATATTGTATTGACATTGTTCTACAAAGTCTGTCTGACTATCAACTGACTTACAACAAATGCCAAAACTCATCACTAATTCCAACTAATCAGTTGTCCCCCAGAACAATATGACCGACATGTCAAAGTTATGTGTTCGGGTATGGTCTATCAATAGCCATATTCAATTTAATGATATTTGGAAACTGGATTGAGTTTGGTGTGGTGATTGAAGAGGTGGCTTCGTAACGAGCTGTAGTTTTTAGATTTTTGTTTCTTCTTTTTCAAAGGAGCCGTCCCTTCGCCGGTACCACCTCAGCCTCCTGGGCTTATTGTGGAAACTCCTAGTGATCTGACTACAACCTATTCAGCTAATCCATTCCCTGTATTAGCACATACAGGTTCTTTGCTGGTTGGTTGTAGAAGTCTTCTGGAGTATCAGAGTTGATGATCCTACTCTTGCGAGTTCGTCAGCTTTTTCATTGCCTGCGATTCCTTTATGACCTGGGACACACTCCAGTGTTACACTGTTCCGAGTCGCCAGTCTTCTAAGCTCTTCGCCGCATTCCCATACTAGCCGAGATGTCACCCTACCCAGATAGCATGAACACGTTTCAAAGACATCTTGAAGACGTTTGTTCACGATGTTCATGACGTTTCGAAGATGTCCGCTAATATCCAAAATATGTTTTGAAGACGTCTTTAGGACGTACATTGTTACAAAACAAGGCGTCTTTGGGACATCCATTTTTGTACGTCTTTAAGACACACAGTTTTGGATGTGTTTATATACCGTCTTTTTACTTGATGAAAATAAATGTTATAATGCCCTTTTATCTAATTCCACAAAATTGTATTATATTTATCACTTTTCTTTAACTAATTTAGCTAATAACTATTATTGAAATATTATTTCCACCTTCAAAGTGTTTAGATTTAGAAGTGAGTTTTATTGAAAAAATTCTAGTTTCCACTTCTAGATACAGTTCTCTTGACTTTTCTTTTGTCTCCATAATATTCAACAACTATCTGATCTGAGTCCATTGTTAGGTTAGTTCCAAATGTTGATTCGTATGATTCTCATGTTAAAGAATGACATGAATAGGAAGTGTATGTCTGTGTCGCCCTCTACCTTTCAAGTGCTCAATAATTTAGTGATGCTGGAGACTTGCACCATTAAAAATTGCTAAAAGAGTTGAACGTCCACATTACCAACATATTTAAAACGTCTTTAAAACATCCCTACAAAGGCGTTTTAAACTTGTCGTAAGAAGGACGTCTTAAAAACGTCCGTTTTACGTACCAGGACGTTTGGACCAAAGTAAGACATAAACTGGACGTCTTCAAGATGTACTGTGCTATGTGGGTATAGCTCTGAAGTACTTTAAGAGCAGCTTGACTGTCACTGTAGATCCTGATCTGCCTGTTGTTGTAGGCTCTCATATTATTTGCCCTTGCACATGCAAGTATTGCATAGACCTCTGCTTGAAATACAGAGGCGTATTTTCCTAGCGAGACGATTCCTTCATATTTGCTCGTCTTGCTGTATATGCCCGCTCCAGTGCCGAGCTCATTTATTGATCCATCTGTATACCGCAGATCAGTTCATTCGTTCTACTAAGTGGTGGTACGTTCTCTTCCTCAAGCTCCTTTCGATCTTTGATGACAATCTCGAAGTTCTTGCGAAATATATATCTGGTGGTCATGTGGTCTGTTGGCATTTTGAAAATGTCATCATCCACATGCCTTA
>CAJUYH010000542.1:0-63746 GCA_910591685.1 Galerucella tenella | reverse complement strand
AAAATATATATGAGAAAAAAAAAGGGGTGGGACAAATTGGGAAGTAAGTCAATGGGACTTTACTCTTAAAAATCTATTGGAGTGTTCTCGTCAACTTGTGTGTATTGGAGAGCCTGAATTCGTGCGTGTTTTTCCATTTTCATTTTTCCTTTTTTTTTTTTTTTGCTGTATTTGTATGTTTGTGCGTGAATGTGTTTTTAATAATCGCAATGTGAATCCCAAATTCGAATTTCGCTCGTTTTTCATCAAAAACAAAAAGAAAAGTATATATTATATATGTATTCTGGGGTGTATGGGCTCCACATTGCTGGAGCCCGGGGGGGCATACGGGTCGCTTTTTTCCTTTTTTTTTTGTTGATAAAGAGCGAGTGATAATTGAATGATGGATTCAATGCGATTGCAAAAAGGCAGGATTTTGAGGAGTGAGATGAAACAATTCCTCTATTTGTTTTTTTTTCTCTTAAGCCTCTTCCTCCTCTTCCTCATCATCAACACCAACGCACTTTGGGCACACTGGTTTACCCTCCATTGAATAGAACGACTTGCCCGATACCGGTTTCTTGCAGTCCTGTAATGTGTTTTCATAATGAAACAGCTATTTTTGCAATTCTCCATTGTTAAACACAGAAAGAAAAAGAAAATGAATATAAATAACAGTTGTGTTCCTCTTATAAAATATCCACTGCCTTCTGTAAATTCTAAAACGATTAATTTTCAATGCATTATGAATAAACAAAAATATATACCCTGCAAACAAAACAGTCCGGATGCCACTGGCTGTTCAACGCCGAGATGTAATTTTCCATAATGGCACGATTGCATCCACCACATTTTGGTGCAAACATATCAAAATAATCCTCGCGACAATACGGTTTGCCATCGCGCTCATGGAAACCTTCTTCGCCAAATTGTTTGCCACATTGAGCGCAAAAGAAGTGTTCTGTATGCCAAGTTTTTTCCAAAGCAGTTACGCATTTCTACAATGAAATAAAGATCAAAAATAATATTTCCCAATTGTTCGCTTTTTTTTTTCTTTTTTTCTTTTTTGTTTTTCATTTTTCTGTTGACGCAAAGAAAAGGAAAAAATCTCACATCCAAAATTGGTCCATTGCAGTAAGCACACCGTGGTGAGAATAGATTGTGATAATCCGTCTCACAATACGGATGACCCTCGCGTTCAAAGAAATTACGTGTACCAAGTTCTTCACGACAATGAGTGCATGTAAAGTGTTCGGGATGCCACGTTTTACCCAATGCCGTAATCACCTGTCCGACAATCGGCTTCTCGCACGCATTGCAGCATCCTTTTTGCGTTGTATTAACACCTTGGCGGCTCATGTCTGCTTGTAAATTGCCAAGCATAGAATCCAATTGGTTCTGCTTGACGTGGGTCGTGGATGTTTGCGTTAATGTATGACTACTTTCGCCCTGTTGCGGTTGATACTGATGCGATGTGTGGGTTTCAGTGATATGAATGCGTGATTGCGCTGCTGATGTTGAATTACCACACTCTGGCAATGGACTCGGTGCACTTTTCGTTGCCTTGTTCGGCTTTGCGTAGGGCGAATCAGTTACTGTTTGATGTTGGTGGGTGCTACCATTTATCTGTAAATACAAAATAAAAATAAATATATAAAAGATAAAATACTGATTTTTCAAGCACGTGCAATTAAATATTTATAATTGAAATAATTCAAATGAATGAAAACAAAAAAACAAAAATTAAATAAAAAAAAAAAAAGAGCCGAAGAAAGATGATTAAAAATTCATGAAAATTTTCCGATGTTTGTGTTATTTCAATAATATTAGAAATAGAAGAGCAAACGAGAACCTTGATGCTCGCAGTGAGCTTTCGAGACTAACTGAAAAGCTGGTTGGTAATCCAAAGTGATTTCTCACTGTTTGAAATTGCCCAGTCGCCCCACCAGAATTATATCTAAGAAACGGCCGATGGCAGCGGTGAAAACGATGACAGACGAAGAAAAACAGTGAGTGAGAGCGAGATGCTGAGTCGCAAGAAAATGACAGTGGGTGATTCTCACTTGCTTCAAGTTAAAATGGTGGGAATAGAGCGAGAGAGAATTCTAGTTATTTTGGTAACATGGCCGGCCAAGAATGGGCAGGCAAGCTTTTAACTTGACTTGTTATTCATTGGATGCGCGTGGGACACGCAAAGTGGTTCCTTCATTTTTCTATCGTTCATTTAACACTGAACGAAAAAAAAAAAAAAAACAATATTGTTAACAAATAAATTGTGTGATTAGTCACCTTGAATTCAGAGAGTGATGCCATGAGATCGTCCAATTCTTTTGTTGCATTGCTTGCAGTGTGGCCGTTTGCATAACTTCGTAGAATTCCATCGGAGCGCGGTAGAGAATTTTGCTGTTGATCGGAATAACCCTGATAAACAGGCTGAATTTCCGTTGATGTCTCTTGAATTGTTACTTTAACCTTTCCCTCATCAGGATAATCGCTGTTTTTGTTATTCAATTCCAATTGTATTATACTTGAACACGTGTCAATAATTTTATTTTGCTTCATTTAACAAATATTGTCTACTCACCCATTGGGCACTGCAGTGCTGAGCTCCTCTAGAAGTGAATCAACAGTGGGTCTTGACACTGATAAACTGCTTTGCGATCGTATAATTGGACTTATTGAACCACCATTGGACACATGCACTTCTGAAATATCAAACAAACATTACGAGATGCGTGGAATATTGAAAATAGAAAGAGGAATTGATTCAAACAAATAGAACGCAAAAATGAAAAAAAAAAAAAAAAAAAACAGAAAAAATAAGTATATCTCTCAATTGTAATGAATTATGTGTGTATTATATTAATAGAGACAGGGAGATTTTTGTGGTGGCAATCCAAAAATAAAAACATGTTTAACCTATAAATTAATACATTTATATATATATATATATATAAATATTTAATTATAATGTGGAATAACAATTTATTATACAACCTTGCTCCTGAAAATGTGTGTTATATCGTGCATTGCTCAAATTCCTGAAGAAGTGTATCCAGCTCCGATAAATTATTGTTTAGCGATGGCATTTTTCCACTCGATTGATAAGGCACCGCTGAGCCGATTACAGTCTCCTCAATTGTCTCACGATTTTGATAAGTCGGCTGTAAAAAAAAATATCAACATCAATATTTATTTCATATTTTTCATAAATAAATCGTACGTGTGATGATGAAAGAATGTAAAACAGGTGTAAAGCAACATCATCACACTAAAATTATGTGTTGTTTTGGCATTGGGTTGATACTTATTTGGTGTGTCGTGTGCCAAACACGTCAAATATTTATTTAAAATGATGATGTCAACTGTAAACCGGCATTATCATTTACTTGAAATGATTGCACATTGATAATGATACCATTTTCAAATAGTCTAATTAATATAAGATAAAAACTGAACGAAAAATTGGGAAATTAAATGTCTACTATTATTATTTTTAAGTTGACAAATTGGTGGTGTATAGCCTAAAGCCATCAATTATCTACAATGGCACAACTTTTAAATGGATTGATCGAAAGTAAAAAAAAAAGAAATTATCATCATGATAATAAAAGTAACAGATAAACAAAAATAATAAAGAAAAAAATGGATTTTTACTATTTTTGAAACTAGGTTAAACGCAAAAATATCATGATTCAATGTGGATAATAAATATCGGCCTCGAATTGAAATTTTATGTTTACGACTGTACTATGAAAAGTCAATATTACAAATCAGTGTTTGCAATAGTGTGCAACTGAACGTGAATTCAGTTGAATATGCCAAAAAATATTGTTTTAATCCAACAATAAATCAAAACGTTTATCTATAAATATAACAATAACGTGATGATAATAATAATAATACAAAAGTAAAAGACATTTATACATAGTGAAAATATATATTAATATATTTCAAATGTTCAAATGTATTCCAAAGACTTGTGGCATTGCATCGAGCCAACCAATTCATTTCAATCTACCTCAAAGATCTCTTAACATATGTTTACGCGTGTGTAAAGCGCGAATAATGATATATAGAAAGATAAAGTGAGCGAGTGAGAAGGGTAAAAGAGAAAAACGCAAATGTGTAGGTTTGGAGACGTCGTTTTTTGCACACCACCAATTCCCCGAAGATCTGGAGCTACTGCTGGTCTGCAAATAAATTCTCAACTTGTCTCAGTTTAAAGCATATGTTTAGCCAAAGGAAAATGAAAAAAAAAAAAAAAAAAAATAGAGTGAGAAATTTATTTTATAATCCCAGCGAATGCATTAAATTATAAATAAATATATAAATATTGTTGTTTAATACCACTGTAATAAAGTTATTATAGAATAATTTTTATTGATGCAATTTTAAATGGGAACGTGGGGAATAAACTCGATGGAGAATAAAACACTGCAGTATTACCAAACGCTTTGGTTCGATTATTTTTGGATATAATGATGGCTATTAATATCCAAATCCATTTGAACCTCAGGGTATAGATGGGAAATACTTTTTTTTTCTTTTTTTTTTTCCATCACCGCAATATCAGTATTGTTGGTATATTACATTGATCAAGTGACTTGATAATAGATAATAGATAATAAATAAAAAAAAAAGGGTTCATTTTATTGCGTGAAAAAAGGATTTTTTGTAAATTTATAATTGTATGTTGGAATTTGTAGCGGTGAAAATTTGCAAACATTTGCCTTTATAGCGAATGTGTAAAGCGACAATTGTGAATAATACATGGAAAATTTTCCATACAGGCCATACAGTTAAAATCGATGGGTGAAGCTCTTTAGAGCAGGGAAAAGCGTCACATGTTGAATAGTAAAAAAATCATGGATCAATATAATTTATACACAAAGTTCCATGGACACTTGGCCAACGTTTATATATATACGAGTATATATCTACATGTGAATTTAGAACGTGTGTCAACACTACTACCACCACCACCACCACCACCACCACCACCATTCACATGTAAAAAAAAAGAAAAATAAAATAAAATAATAAACAAAAATATTAAATTAATATTGGAACGCGCACTTGACGAGTGTGTTTTGAATGAAAAATAAAATAGTGACGATGATTTTTAACTGGAATTGTTGAAAGATGTTTTTCGAAAACAAAAATAGATAAATACGAAAAATATAAAAACTTATGGGAGGGCGGGCGGGGGTTATATACGTCTAGCAGCGCCAGCAATGCGTTGAAAGAAAAATATTTTTTAGCAGGGATACCAATAGAAATTAATAAAAATAAATAGTAGACATTGTTTATTAGTATTTAAATATTATAACAAAATTTATTCTACTTTATTTTTGCAACAATTACTATATAAAAATTCGTTTTTGTTGAAACTTTCTGTTTATGTCACACGGCCTGTATCATAACTCATACAGTTTTTAATATTTTTTGATGTGATTTCTTTTTAAATATTCCAAATCGCTTTCTCTATAGTGTGGCGAGATGGAATTTTAAATTTCGAAAAATTCACCAATTTATGGCAATTAAACAACAAATATGTGGGAAAAAGTAGTTTCAACAAAAACACATTTTTATATAGTGATTGTTGCAAAAATAGAGTGGAATAAATTTTTTTATAATGTTTAAATACCAATAAACAATGTCTAGTATTTATTTTTATTAATTTCTATCGTTATAACTAATAAAAAAAAAATTTTCTTTCAGCGGATTTTATGCAATCCCTTAAACGAAACTTTAACAACGTGGCGTTAAAACACCAATCTTCCATATTTAAATTCACTATACATATACAGTATAAAGATATTATTTTAAGAACCATTAGCAAAACATATTTTTCAGCCAAATCATTTGAATCAATCATTCAATGTCTCCCTGACTATTTTGACGTCAGTGACAAACAGTGCATGTCTTGTTTCATGTATTATGTATACACATCCCTTCTATCTATTTCTATTTTAATAATCATTCAAAAGTTTATTACGATGCACTCAGTTAATTTTGAATGAAGGCAATCGCGCCATCTAACAGCACTCTCCAATAGTTTAACAATCAATACAACATTATGTTTCAATATAACTTTGTGCCTTTAGAGTTGGAGCTTCATTATTATTATTACCGGTCATTATCACCATCATTGTTATGCTGTCGTTGTCGCCATTTTTATCACAATTATCATACATAGTGTGACTAAACAACGTTGGTTAAAATGCTTTTGAACTTACCGACTGTGGTGGCTGGGGTGAAATTCGCGTATCGTAAGACCGATACATACTTGACGTTGGATGCACTCTACCGCCATTGAGTGATCCATAACCGGGTGTTGCATTATTACTCACATGATGACTACCCTCAGATGACACTGTGTTCTGCAAATCCGCCAGCAGAGCATCTGTAAAATAAAACGGGGGAAAAAAAAAAAAAAACAATAAAAATTAAACGGACATAAAAACAAGAGAAATATTAATTTTCAAATTATTTATTTTATTCGTAAGCGAATATTTTTTTTGTATATATATTTATTTATCGTTTGCTTGCATGTATTTGTGCATTCTCATATCCAATTGTTGAGCAATTTGATGCGATATATAAAAGTAAATAGTGAATTGGTTGATTGAAAAATTGGAATTTTATAAATAATAAAATTATTCTCACCGAGATTAAATAGATCGAGACAATTATTTTGTTTTGTAATCACTTTTTTCTTCACCCCCGCACATTGATTATTCATCATTACAATGAATTAATCCAAATAATTTATAGGCAAATGGAATAATTGCTATTTAAATAATCGAATAGATTTGTCAATGAATTGATTGAGATTAAATGAATAAAAATGACAAAAATACGAAAAGGAACAAATATTAATTAATCGGTGCGTTTAATGTGGCAATTGAACGAGCAAATATACGCACGAAATAAAACGACAGTGGGTGTGCAGTTGGACGATTGCACCACACATAAACACACACAAGTAAATTGGTGACTGGAGAAGTCCCCGACTGGCTGTTTGCACAATAAAGTAACTATATAATAGCAGGAGAAGTGGTATCATCACACACACTCTCTCTCTCTCTCTCAGTCTTTTTGTGGTTGACATAAAGGCGAAAAGAGAGAGAGAGGGAGTCTGGTGGGGGAATTCCAGCGAATGAAATCAAAAGAAAACAAATAATGAAATAAATAAATAAATAGATAGATAAAAAAATGACAAGAAAAAGTGACGAAGAGCTGATACAACGTCGACGTTGTCTTATCACCACTTCCGGAGTGACTACTTTATTACAATCGCCAGACACCATTGCTACCACTTTGTCTCTCATCAACCACTAATTATAATAATGATGATGAAATTTATTTCCATTTTATTATTTATTTTATTATTTATTTTTTTTTTTTTTCTATCATCAGCATATTTGTGAATTCGTTGATTTCGCATTTCTATTTACTCACTTATGTGCTGTTCCCAGGGACCGTGTCTTTTTATTGTCGCTAAGCGACTTGGACTGATTGAATTAATCGGTGACATTGGTCGCATTTCACTCATTCTCGTCGCTTTAATATTTCAAATGGGAATAATTGAATAATTGATTATTGAGTTTTTAAAAATTTTTATTGCTTCTGGCAGGCTCTTCAACTCACTGTTTATTTCACATCACAATACTTATTGTACAATTGATGGAAAGGAAAAAAGAAATATTTCACAGTGAATAATCAAGCAAATGCAATTAATTTCCCGATACAAAATTGATAATTTCATAAAGTAAATATTTACTATATATATATTTTTCTTTTTTTGTATATTCACACGCTTTTCACTTATGATTGAATTAAAATTTCCGCAATTTCATCTCTCCCTCTTTCTCTCGCTTCGTCAAAAACACTTTACGATTCCCACGTGCGTTGAAAACTGGGCAACGCGTTATCCAAAAATAAATCACAAAATTGGAACGCACAAGAATTTTTTCCGTTTCTCCCCTCTCAATATATTATTTGCAATAATATTCAACAATTATTATCGAACAATTGTAAAAACAAATGTGAATTATTTCGATTAGCCCCACAAAATTAATGAAACATCATTAAAATTAAATTTTATTGAAAAATAAAATGTTAATCAACTCAATCCCCACATTTATGTATATATGTATATTTTAATTGACAATACGGATATGATATCGTATAATATTTGTTCAACTGTCGACACGTGTCACACTAAATTACGCCTGATGATTCATATACGTGAATGTGTACGAGCGTATGCAAAGCATAAGCAGAAAAAGAAAAAGAATGAAAAAACAACCGACAACAAATAGCGCACACACAAGATAATGTAGTAAGACTAAAATGAGACTGGCTGAAAGTCACAAGAGAGAAGCCACACTAGATCAAAACGCCTTCTCATTTATGCTCATATATCTTCACTACTCCCTAGTATTATTATACACACATCACACTGCGTCTCTCTCTCTCTCTCTCACTCTCACTCACTCTATCTTTGGCTTTCGGCATGTTTTATTTGTATACTTTAGAGTGAGGCCAGGGTGTGCCTTTTTGCATCTATCCCACTTCATCATTTTCTTCTTCCAATATGCCGCAATGCCGCAACACAACTTTTCACCTAGTTCTACGTGAAACCATACCACCAGAAATAAACCGCCAACGATCATGATCAGAGGCCATTAAAAAAATTCATCCATTTTTTGCATTTCATCAATTTTCTAATTTTTTTACATCAAAATTATTTTTTTTCTTTCATCTTTCGCTATTTCTCCTTATTTTCTATTTTTTTTCGCTTTTCATTTAGTTTCTTTTATTTTTATTATATAAATCATGATGACACATGGGGGGTTTTTTTTTTTTTTTATTATATATTTTCTCAACTGAATCATCAGAGCATAACGTCGCGACTGCCGTGCCCAGACAAATTAAACCAACGAAATTGGCAACGGTTAAATATAAAGTTAAATTACATTGGTGTTTGTGGTGAGTGCACTGTTTGTTACTGTTTGTAATGTTACATCCAAGTGATATATACACAATTAATGTAAGAGAACATACATAAATTATTGGTAAATGTAATTAATTTATGGAATCGCGTGTTCGATGATAGTTTGTGATTGTTGAGGCTGCCACTGACTTAGTGGACCTACATTTTCATGTTTACTCGTGAATTTACATGTGTAAAATATGATAGAACGAAGGCTGAATTGATGTATATATTGCTACGAATTATTACAATACTTTCAAATTGTCTTAATATATCGAGATATTTTTTTATTATTATACAACTGAGAATTCATACTGTTACATTGACATAAATCTATGTTGTCACGTTGCCAAGGCCATAAGATAAATTGTCGCGCATTTAAATTTAGTTAGACGAGAAAAAGAATTATTGTTAGCAATTGAAAACACTTTAGTCTTCCTCCAAAAACTGGTAATGTTGAGATCACTTTGTTGGAGCAAATGTGAAATTGTTGGATCTCTAATATCCAAGCACAATTGCAGAACAAATTGATATTATTATTGTTAACGTTAATAAATAATATTTTGTAAAGTCATACACTAATATTTATACAATTAGGAAGTTAGGGGCAGTCGAAGGGATGAAACAACAAGTGTTTTAAACAATTTTTTTTTATAAGTAATTTAATTTATTTTGTAAAACTAATAATGTCAAATTATCGTATTATGTTTTAACTGGATTTGACAGACATTTGAAAAAAAAATAAATAAATAAATTATATCTAAAGTTATCGCGATTTTTGTTGGATCCTATTCCATAAGTGGTGCTTTGCAATGTACTTGAAGTCCGGAACGTTCAAATGACCGGATTTTTTCTGTTCAATGTGATGTATGCAAAAAATCATGACTCGCGAGTAAATCAAATCACCACGCTCAATCTTTTAGCAACTCTTTCTAAATATTGTTCTTTAATTTTTCACAACAGTTACAACAACCCATTTAATAATTTTTCAAATTTTCAAAGTATAGGGGTGGTTATAGAGGTGACCAAAAAACCGTTCATTTGAACGTTGCAAACTTCAAGTACAAGCTTTGCAACCACCATTATAACTTCTTACAGGTTAATCCAAAAATCATTGAAATAAAAAAAAATTATTATTTTAATAGTTAATCTTGTGCCATGAGTTATGCATCTGTGACAAGTGAGAAAAATATACAAGTGGACAATAGTATACCATAAATAATTCATATGTACTCGTGTGCACGAGCACACACTAATGTGAAAAATGACACTGACATGTAAGATGCATGGTATTGGATACCATATGATATAGGATAACAATAATAAAATATATAAAAAAAATTTAGGCAAGTAGTCGTGCCCGGTACTTGTCATCACCATTGTTGTTTGATCGTATAAATCATTTTAATAATAATACCATAATATGAATTTGTTAATTTATAAAAATTTGCGATCCAAATAAACGAGTGTTTGAATTAAATTATGGGGTTAATTAAACGGTCATGTGCCTGTTTTGGTATTTTCATCCATGAAAAGGGATTCTCGGAAGTACAAAACTCTAGCAAGGTTTGTTCACATGAGTGAGGCGTTTACGCGTCATCAGAGTGGAATGAACGTACTTTTATATGTAATTTTTCCACAATAGATATAAACGTGCGATCGAAATGAGCCATAGCAACTTATGATCCCCCGAACATTCTTATGCTATGTTCAAAATTTCAGACTTTATTATCAAGCCACTCCTGAGATCACGTGGCTTCTATTTTTTTCGTCACATAAATTCTATAAAATATAGGTATTTCGTTGGAAAACGCATATAATCGTTATTTTATGACGAACGGAAAGTCGAAACAAAATTTAACATAACAATTTATTGTTAGCTCGATAACAATTAACTCCCTATAAATTTTTTATTTGTTCGAACCAGCAGTTTTCAAGATACTCCCACTATATAAATAAAATATTGGTCCATACGTCCGCTGAAAAACCCCTTTTTCATCTACGTCATCTTCAAAAACATGAAATTTTTTTTTATATTATTCAAGGAGGCAATTCATTGAACATTAATATTAAGTTTTTTTTATCCGTTATTCCAATTATTATTGTTGGAAAATAATTTGTGCTTCTGATTTCGCTGATTTTCGATATCTTGGGACAATCTTTTGTATCATCAATTGACAATTTGTCCAATATAAATTGAACTTTCATACCGAAGCAAGTTGCATAATGAGCTGCTTCCACAATGTTTCACCAACCATTATAACACGTGACCAAATGTTTTGGATATTATCACCAACATATTGAGCCATCATAAATATCAAGTTTAATTGCGAGGAAAAAAAATTTGAACTGCCAGTAGAATATTGTGCCAATGAAATATTAGTATTATTGGTGTCAATTGTGCTGAATTCACTGGTACAAAAATCATTGAAAGCCACATCAATCTATTAATTATTATAAAGGTAAAGTTATTTCATTGAAATAGGAAATTTAATTTAAAACTGATGCCTTCAAAATGATTTCCATTGAACCAACCATAAAAATTCCATAATATCAATTCTTCTTTACATCCCAATCTAAAAGTGTCTCTTCAAAATTTTATTCATTCATATATTCACTCCTATATTTATATATTATTGTATTATTCCACTTCGTACATGAAATAATACGAATCATTGTCACAATTCAAATGGTTTTTTCCTCTTTTGTCACGACAACAACTTATGAAATGATGTATCAATGTGGCGGGTTATTTTATTATGACGAGAGTATTATTGTAAATTGTCAGAAAGGCATAACGTATTTGATTAAAACAGCATTTTTAATTAATATTCATACCTAATATATACCCAACACTAATTTCAAATAATTTTGTCAATTTTTTCTTACATCATCTTTCTAATAATAATAAAATAATAGACAGATAATTGATGTTAATAATATTTATATATACTGTTTTCTGTTTTCATCAATTGCGGTCATATAAAATATATATAAATTGGTCACTCGATAATTCTCGACCTATTTTTAAACTCACCCGTCATCATTGTCATCATTGTTGTTGTTGTTATGTCAATTGTCAATTAAAATAATACCTCGCTCTAACCAATTGACTCTATCATTGCAGCAAAAACTTACGCCACAAATTGTTTCATTTTTATTTTATTTTATTACTTTTGTTTTCGCAAATTTTTTCGTCACTCCGCAACTGATTCACAATACATAAATGTCTATTTATACAATAACACTTTGTGTTTCTCTACACATTTTGCTTCAGGCGATAACGAAAAAATGTCTCATCGACACGAGCATATAAAACAATTAAATATATTTTAAAATACTCAAAGCGTGACGAAGAAACCGTGGAATTTTTATCACAATTTCGTGAATTCTTCAAACTTTACGTCAAGGACAATATCAATAGAGGCATCATAAATTTCATGGTATTACTTCGACATACACGATGCAAATGTAAGTATCAAAGCAGATACAATGAAAAAAAGTGAAAAAAAGTGAAAAAAAAAAAAATGAAAGAGAAGTGGAGAAAAGTGGGAGCACTTCCACTTGGATATTAAATTGTAAAATTGTAGTAAGATATTCCACCAGTTTCTTCTCACATTCGATTCCAATATATATATATATATATATATCGATATGTATGCCTGTGTGTGCCTGACGTCATTCACTTCCAATTCTGGAGTCTGGAAATGATGTTGGGGCGTGCATTAAAATAAAAGAACGTGGGATGGTTTTCCGTATTTTTTTTTTTATCTTCATTATGTATATTGCTGATGGAACTTTCAAAGGTCATTATAACCTCGACAATGCTATGAATTAATTATTGCAAAATATTATCATTACCATTCAATTATATATTATTTTTATTATACAAGGACGTTTATTGGTGTTGTTCTTTTATTTGTCTACGTCCGCCAAGATTGAAATAAATTTAAACATTGGACACTCTTGTGGCAACAGTTTAAACCTATTCAAATACAAATCAGTCGATAAAAAAAGTTCTGCTTTATCTTGTGAAAGTCAATATTGAAGATTGGTTTCAAGCCAATAATTGTTTATGGTTTTATGATGATATATTTATGCAATGAAAATAAATATATTACATATTAAGGATTGACAATTTAAAACTCAAATTGATTGCCGTAAATGGCGCGGCGAAAAATGTACAACTGAATTACCGACAATTTTATACGAATAACGGTATATATACACATTTAATTGTGTGTATGGCCACAAACCAATTACCCGGCTCATTTCTACAATTGCGTAATGCGATAATGACAATTTATTTTCTCCAATGAAACACCATAAATGGTTGGTTCAAGATCCATTCATATTTTTTATTTTTATTTTCAATAGTTATTTTACATCACACCGTATTGGGTTACCGAGAAGAAACAAGAACAAGTGAATGAAGAAAACGACAAAGAAGAAGAAGAAGAAGAAGAAGAAGAAGAAGAAGAGGAGGAGAAGGAAGAAAAGAGTTCTGCACTTTACAGTTCATTGACACTCACTGAAATCACAAATATTTTTGTTACACTGTTGACTTTCAAAATTCCATATAGATATTCGTAAGAATAATTCGATCAAGTGTCAAAAAAAAAAAAAATCAAAAAGAAAATAATGAAGAATATCATGAAAGAATATTGTTTTTTCATTTTTTTTTTCTATCTTTATACAACACCGGATAAATATAAAATTTATCTTGCCATCATTCATGATTCAATTGAAAAAACAAAAAAAAAATAAATTTCATCGAGCTCATTATTAATTCACTGGTATTGCTCTCATTAACGAATGCAACGTGTTTACAAATTCGCATCAATTTATATTTGCGTCAGCAATTATATCAATAACATTCTTTTCACACCATGCAATAAAATAAAAATAAAAATTTCAATGAAATTCAAATAACAATCAATATAAATTCAATTGAATAAATATATTAATACTACTGTATTAATCATAATTCAATTCGTTCAAATTCACGTGCACTCATAAAAATATCTTCAAGAACTTCCATCAAAGCTCTCACAACGCAACTCTCTTTCTCTACTTCTCATTCTCGCATTTATACATGTATATAGATACACTTATCGTATAAGATTTAAACTGGCGGGCAGTACAATGTTAATTTTAATCAGTAGAGACATGCGCGCGCGTATGTGTGTGTGTATGTGTGCACATGCCACATACACACTAGTGAATCGCATGTCTCGTCGTATCAATATAAATTGCCCGTGGAAAATCTACCAGCGTTCCACTTCAAAGCAATTTCTCCCGGACTAGCCAAAGGTCACTGCGTCGAGGGCACAAATTTCGAGGATAAAAAAATATATAAAACTGCACCGCTGTCTTCTAGATTTATTAAAAAACAAAAATAATAATAAAATAATAACGAAAACAAAAGAAATTAAATTACACATTTGAATGATTATTCTTTCATGAAGTAATGTGTGAGAGAAGTGTGTATGTTTCAACGACCAAATACAGTACTCGTATTATCTCAATGCCGAGAGAATGAATGAAGAAGTGTAAAGAAAAAAAAAATATATATATATATATATATATGTGTATAGGAGAGAAAAATGTGCGGGACAGTCATTGAGTAATAATTTCTGACTGCCGTCATGCCGATATTTATACACAGGACGGAATTTATATACGCCCGACCTTAATTTATATTCCTTTATGTTACAACGATTCAATATGTTAACTATTACGTACATACACACGATGTAATACAATGAATTAAATATACAATATTCCAATTGAATACAACGAAAAATTTGTCACAATCACTCGATCATTTACGAATAAAAATCTATAAATTGCATTTACAAATAAAATAATGATATAAATATGAAAATAATAAGATTAAAAAACTCACATCCTGGTGCTCCTGCGTCTCTACCTCTTTTCATTGTGATTCTATAGGGCTGATAACTAGCACCATGCTGTATTTTCCCATACATTGTTCTATCCATAGCCATTTTATTTTCTTATTTGTATCTTTTTTTATTTATTTATTTTACAACTTTGCAACCCGCACGATATATTTTATCATTCAATAAATAAATCCAATCGATTGAATACACAAATAAAACTAAATATATGTAGACAATAAATAAAAATATAAATGAAGAAAAAATTCCACGTGACACCTCGGTCAAGTCCAAAGCCGGTTTATATTATATATATTATATTCGTTTTATCTCAATAAAGAACGTACGATCGAGTACACAGTCAGCTTTCGCGCGTGTGTGTGTGTGCACCATATCAATTTTATTACTCCTTCAATGCACACACAAAAACAAAGCGTAAAGGAAAAGAAAAAAATAAATACGTTAGAGTGGGAGTGTATACGTGTTTAAAAATAAATATATGTATTTCCGGGTTTATTGTAGGACGGTCTGTGTTTGAACTGGCCCGAAAACACACTTCAACACGTCACACAATTAATTACTACAAAAATAAATGAAACATTGTATTAAATGTCACGCACTAATTGGTGAATTTATTAATTTTCAATGTATGATTAAATAAACACTGAAAAGTGAGAATGAACAAGAAATTATTTAAACTATTGAAATGACACATACACTAATACACTCACACACATCAACTATTTAACGTTTCCAAGTCACAACTGATGCCCACTTGTTGACTGGCATAACTGAGAGAAGAGGTAAAAACAAAACGTGCGCATGGCTACCTACAACATGCGAATTGTAGATATATATCTCCATGTAGTTATATTTATGTAAGTAAGAAAGTCTTTAGATTTGACTTGCCGTGGTCGTTGTCGCTACATAACTGCGACAGTTAAAGTGAAACATTATTCTCACTGGCATAAATACAAGTATGGAGAAGAATAAACGTCGCGCACTTTGGTATCGCCGCCCAACCACTTCTATAATGTAATGTTTTCTTGGTGCACGAGTCTGTGCATTTCACCCACGACAAATGTCCATTCAAAAGATAGAAGACAAGGAAAATGTGGTGACGGAATAGATAGATATATAGATGTAGAGAGAGAGAGAATGCGGACGAACGTGAGATAAATGAGAGAAAAGAGAGAATAATAAGAAGAAATGAAAGAAGAAAGAGACAAGATTATATTTATGGCACGCCCGCGCAAAATTAATATAAGAATACCAAAGCCAACTTCTCTTTCAGTGTTGTCTCGAGTATATGTCCAAAAATAATTGTGAGCTCCTCGTTAATGTTATATATTTTATAATATTTCATGGCAATAATACGATTTGCCTATTAAACATCAAACATCCTCAATACTTTCTCTCCAATTTTAGTTATGCTTTTTCATTGATGTTGATGAATAATTGCTATCGACTTTGGGCAAAAGGTTATCCAGACAACGTAATTCTCTAAATTTAGATTTAATTTAGCCTCTCTCTGCTTTTTCGACACAACATTTATAATCACAAGCCACACATACATACATATCAATCTAAATTCAAATGTCGCGGGCTTTTTTTTATTCACTCATGCATATGCAAATGTTCGTCTTTTATCTTATTTATGTTTTTTTTTTAATTGTTTTCTTACAATATTCATATTTATTTGGAGTGAAATAAGTTCAATTGGCGATAAATTTGATAATAATAGAGAATAGGAATAATCGAACAGTTAGAATTGGTATAGAAACACGACATTTTGAGGTTATGAGGTAAAAAAAAAATATGATTAAACGAATATGCAACTCACCGAGATCATCCATGGTAATTTATAAAGTGATAACGTGGCGCAATGGCTAGTGGTTTGATGAGAATTATTATCACGAAATCACTAAAAAAAATTCACAATATGACACGACAGGCAGGGGTATGAAGAGTACACACGACGTCTTGATGTCAGGGAGGGACCGCGCGCGACTAAACATGGACGACTGGTTTTCTCAGAATTGGAAAACCTGAAATGAAACAAGTTGTTATGATTGAAAGGTCAGTGTTAAATAGAAAAAAATGCTCCCAATAAGTAATAACATAAAAAATTAAGTAATTCATATGATATTAATTCGTGAACAATTGCAATAGCAATTCAATATTTTTTGAAGTGAGAAAGAAATAATGTTTATCTTGCGCGCGCATTCATCGACCATGCGTAGCAGCATAACAAAAAAACTCGCTAGCGTCACAACACGTCAGTATCAATCAATTGTAAATTATAATTAATATTGATAGTAAGTTTATAGCACTTACAAACCTCAATACGTAGATTTTCATCACCATCGCGCCATAAACGAATAATCTAATGCAATATTGGGAATAAATAACAAAAATGTTGTCTATTATATTTATTTCTTTAAATAAAATTATTGTACTTATAATCGTTATATGAATGAAAAACAAAAATTATTTACAAAATAATCTGTGTTTTACAACGTTACCTAACAACGAAAAGTCATTTAACATTAATTTATAATCGTAAAAGTTTTCACCAAATATTGGCAACAGAGTACGAAACAACTTTTTTTTTCTTCTTTACTGGTACCGCAGTAGGTTCTGAATCACTGCAAATTTTTTTTCACATATTAATATATATTAAAGATTAAATTGGAAATGAAAAAACGTACCCAGCCTCATTAGAAATGTTGATAAATTTCCCAACACCTGAATGATATGCTTTCAATACACTGCCAACTTCATTTTTTTGCGTTGACTGCTTTTCCTTTGCCTCTTGCGCAACTCTTTCAATTTCAGTGGCCCTCTCTGCCGCCAATTGCTCGTCCGCTTCTTGGAATGGATCGACAAATACTTGTGCACGTTGAAGAATAATATCCTCAATTGGTCTGTCTTTATTATCTACCTCGACTTTTTCAATACCATTGAGAGTCTCCAAACCACCAACAATCTTGCCGAAAACCGTGTGCTTTTTATCTAAATGTCGACAAGACCGAAATGTAATGAAACTGAAAAATAAGATACCGCGAAATCCACTTATTATCAATAAATAAATTCCATCGCGTAACAATTAATCATGAAAATTATGTTGTTTACAATTGTGATCCATTTGTGTTTGGACCAGAATTCGCCATGGAAACAATTCCTCTACCTTGATGAACTAAGTTAGGTTTAAATTCATCTTCAAATGGTTTACCCCAAATTGATTTGCCACCATTACCAGTATTTGTCGGATCACCGCCTTGGATCTAAAATAAAAATGATCGATTGTAAAATAATATGTAGCAATGCCCAACTTATTTTGCAGTGAAATTGAAATATTTATTTTTACCATAAAATTGCGGATGGAGCGATGAAATTTTGTACCATCATAATAACCATTTTGACAATGTTTTATAAAATTCTCACACGTTTTTGGTATTACATCGCAGTAAAGCTCGACATTGAGTGCACCAAAATTTGTGAGAAGTCTCACGTAACCTTTTTTCTTTACTCTTTCGTAGCGAACTAAATCGTCCGCAACAATGGCAGCTTGATGAACTGTTTCTTGTGGCATCACCGTCGACGTGAATCCTGCTGCTACTGCACCAGTAGAGTAATGTGCCTGTAATATAAAAACAAAATAATAAATTTCTTCCTGCAATGCATAATAATTTATATCACTTACAGCGTTAAATTTGTCGGCTATGGCTTTAGTCGCCTCTGCTTTCTTCTCCACCGGTTTATATTCTTTCTCCAGTTGCGAAAGTATTTCTTTTGTCTCGTGGGAAACCGTTTTCAATTTTGCATTTGGATTTCCACGACTTCTAATTGTCTCTGAAGTAAATAATATAGTTGAGGGTTTATGGGTAATCAACAATATGAAAAAACCAATATTTTCAATAATTTTTTTCGTCAGTAATTTAATTTATTTTATAAAACCAACATTATTTAATTATTATATTATGTTTGAATTTCATTTGACACGAATTTGAAAAAAAAAAAAAATGTAAATTATATATGAAGTTATTGCGATATTTGTTGGAACCTGTTCCATAAGTGATGCTTTGCGGTGACTATCATAACTTCCTACAGGATAATCTAAAATTATTTACATGAAAAATAAATGATTATTTTAATAGTTAATCTAGAACATGATCGAAGTTTTTTTTTTTTTTTTTTTTTTCGATATAAATAAAATGACGATCTCTGATAATTTACTTCCGGATTTTCAAGGAAAAATGTAACAGTTGATTGTTTACAAAAAAAATAGAGGTTTTTAAAAAGAAAAAGAATCCTTTGATCAGGCACTAGATTAACTATTCAAATAAAAAATTTTTTTTATTTGAATGATTTTAGATTAACGTGTAAAAAATTATAATGGTCACCGCAAAGCACCACTTATGGAACAGGTTCCAACAAATATCCCGATAACTTCCTGTATAATTTATATTTTTTTTTCAAATTTGTATCAAATCAAGTTAAAAAATTATATAATAATTAAATATCGTTGGTCTTATAGAATAAATAAATTACTGATAAAAAAAATTATTTAATATACATGTTTTTTCAGACTTCTGACTGTCCTTAAACCCTTAAATAAAATATACAAAAGATCCTACAATTATTTTTAAATCGTCAAACCATCCATACCTTCATCTTCAACCTTTAAATTATGTTTAATATGATGAAATCTCGATAGATTGAATTTTGTTGCATTTGTAGGATCTTGAATTGTGATAAGATCTGCCCTAATAAATGACGCGTCATTCATTAAATCTTTCCAATTTCGCGTTTTAATATTCAATTGTTCAACAGCCTCATAAGAAAACACATTGCCAGTAGTTTTTACAGCAACGATGTGTGAATGTTTTGAGAATACTTTGAATAAAACTGGACAATGATATTCTCCTGCTGCATTTTTATGGAAATTCAATTTGATAAGTGATTTAGCATCCATCGACTGGCCAGTAACAGGATTGTGTTTAAATTGTTTGATATAAGCTACAATTGCTTCCAATTCAAATACATTCCCGTCAGCATCGCAATAGGGATGTTGAAAAGGTACAAGACCAACACAACAATGGTCGTATGGCAATCGTTTAAATGTTGTATCTTCGCTTGTCTCCGAATTGTGTCCGGATTTTTTACCACCGTAGAGAGTTGTCCATTCTGTGTATGTCAAGTACCTAGAAATTGCAAAAAAAAAAATAACAACAACAACAACACATTTAAATAGACGTAAATATTTTGATAATACATGTATAACCTCAAAAGTATCTATGTAAATTAGATATAATCACTTACATTTTGTCTTTTTGATGCTGACGTTTCCCCATTTTGATAATTTATAAATAAAGTTACAATCATTAATATAATATTCAATGACAATTGTTATTATTGAATCCAATTATTATTTCAGAATAAATAAATAATGTTATGTAGCACAATAAATTGTTGTATACTCTCTTTTCTCTTTATATGGATTCTCATTACGAAAGCATTGATACCAACACGATATTATAAAAGGAGCCACATGTTTAGCGCTTTTTCCAACTGCCGGAAATGTTGCACGAGTGGCGCCATCTAAAATTATATATTCAGGTGCGGCGCCGTATTAAAATTTTCTTTCGGAATTTTCCTCGTATTCAGTATTATTCGAAACATTGTGATATATCATTCTTTTCAAAAATTATTTTGTAATATCACAATTTTCCAATTAAATATATCAATCACGAATATTGCACGTAATTCATTCAGAATATTAACCTCAAAATTGAAATAAATAATCCGCCATTTTGGCTATTGACCGGACAAATAGAGGTGGCAATGTCGGCGTATCCTGGGCGGACAATTTAAATCCCTGCGTTTGTGCGCTTGTGTAGAGTTCTCGTCTCGCTTCGGTTTTGAGGTTCCAGGCAGAAATATGTATACGGTGAAACTGTTCTAGGGAGAGGGACAGAGTGAGTAAAGGTGAGAGAGAGAGACAGTGTGTGTGTGTGTGATAGAAGAGAAAAATTTGTGCGAGCGAGAGAAAGAGAGGAGGAACGAGCGAGGGAGGCTTGAGGAGAAAAGAAAGAAGTTGTGGAAGAGACGCCCGGATGATCCGAGGAAGAGGCGGTAGATTGCCACTGAGTCTCTAGAAAAAAAATATAAAATCAAAGTGTGACTATTAGTGACGCCGTCCACAACTTTTACTAATCTTGGTGGATGTGCTAAATAATTGGTGAATTGGCAATCTTTCGCTTCATCTAGTGTGCACACCGTGTCCCTGTCTCACGAACCTCCATTGTCGTGATCCGGCAAGCCCGAAATTCGCCCATAATAGTGAGTGATTCGGTGTACGACCAACAAGAGTTTGTAGTGTGGTTAAAAAAGAAATTTTTATTCTATTATTCATGTGATATTATGTAGAAGCATTTTATTATTGTAGATTTGTTGTGTCGAATGCTTTGTTCGAATAATCAAAACACAACAACGAACAAATACGAAACAAGAGAGATGGGCTTTTTTTTTTCTTTTTTCTTTATTTCGACGTAGAGTCATGAAAGTTTTGTAAAGTTTATAAGATGCTGGTGAAACGCGTGCACTGATAAATGTATTGTTATAAAATATCTCAAGAATATGATTTATTTCGAAAAAAATTAAGTTTTGTGTCTTGATGTTTTAAAATAATGTTGAATGAATGAACAAATGGTGTATTGTATTTTGTAGCACAATGTCTTCTGGTGCTGGATCTAGTGGTACTGGTAGAGGTAGAGGTTCATCATTGGCTGATAATAAACCAGAGAATAAAGAGGCAAAGCCAAATCCCAAAATGTCAAAGGCTTTAGGAACATCTGCAAAAAGGCAAATAAATATATTATTTTGTTGATGAAAAATGGTCATTCAGTGTTAATTATCTATTTGTTTATTGTAGGATACAGAAGGAATTAGCAGAAATTACTCTGGATCCACCACCAAATTGCAGCGCTGGTCCAAAAGGTGATAATCTTTATGAATGGGTGTCCACCATTTTGGGACCACCAGGCTCAGTATATGAAGGTGGTGTTTTCTTTCTGGACATTCACTTTTCACCAGAGTATCCATTTAAACCACCCAAGGTACAACTTACCACTTTACAAGGATAATAAAATGGAATTAACAATACTTTACGCAAATGCCTGAATGTAGAATAAATACATTTGTTTATTTGCAGGTTACCTTTCGAACACGTATTTATCACTGCAATATAAACAGTCAAGGTGTGATATGTCTTGATATACTTAAAGACAATTGGTCACCAGCGTTAACGATCTCAAAAGTTCTCTTGTCTATTTGCTCGCTACTTACAGATTGCAATCCAGGTGTGTTATTTATTTATTATTTTTTATTTTTTTTTTTTCGAATAAATTGAACAGTAGAAAATGTTGGAATTTTATTTGATTAATCTAATGATGATATGATGATTTGTTTAGCTGATCCCCTGGTGGGAAGTATAGCGACGCAGTACCTTCAAAATCGTGAGGAACACGATCGTATAGCACGACTCTGGACCAAGCGATATGCCACATGAGCTTTTAGCTTAATCAATTACCAAACTCCTCCTATCAACCTCATGCCAACTCATCATCATCCACTGTGCGTTGCTATTAAAATGCAAATAAATATGTGCAGCGCTCGCGTGAATTGCTACGTTACTACATAATTAAAAAAAATGTGGTGTTTCAATTATTTTGCGCGGGGCTCCTCTCTGAAAATACGTTAAAGCAAGAATTAAATGAAAAATATCAATGAACCAGTAAATGAAATACCAATTAATAGAATAAACATTGATGATAGGAGTGGAGGCATATATAAAAAAAAACTTGATGTAAGAAAAATTTGAGGGTTTAAAACTCGACCACACGTTTTGTGTTTGTGCTGAAATATTTTGGGGGTGTTTTTTTTTTTTTGTATTTTCAAAGTGTGCAAGGAAATGTGAGATATGGATGTGGTAAGTGGTGTAACAATTGTGTAGGAATCTTGTTTTTCTTTTATATTGTTGTGTGGATACGTGTATATGTGTGTGTGTGTATTGCTCTGTGGAATGAGTTTGGGAGTTGATTCCCATTTTTTTTTTAATGAACTTGATGGATAAATGAGTGGAAAACGTCGAACACACAAAGCATGTGAAAGAAATATATGACAATGTATTTAGTATTTAAACGAAGGGAAAAAAGGCAGGAAAAAAAAAATGAAAGGAATGGATTGTTCGTGAGAGTTGAAAATGAATTAAAAGTGATCTACGATCAATGCTGAATAATTTTAAGATTTAGGGAACTCGAAAATACTTTATTATTAAAAAGGAGTGAGGGATTGAGAGCAAAAAAAAGAAGAGAGGATAAATAAAATCATAGATAAATTGTAAGTAATTTAGATGATTTAGGTTGTAAGGAGACTTTTCAGTAAGATTTCAAAATTGTCTCCCCTTTTCCAGCCACATGAAAAAAATAAAAGAAAAACAAAAAGAACGAACGAAAAAGATGACAAACACGCTTGCAATTGTTCATCCAGTGTCCTCCGAATATTTTTATAAATACGCGAGAAAAAACAAAAGAGAAAATCTTGTTTTTATAAACAAACAAACTAATACGTCTTTACTTTTGATAATCTACGTTCAATCAATAAATTTCCTTTCTTTTTTCTTTTTACACTTGAATTTCCATTAAATATTTTTTTTTCTTGCATTTTATATACATATTTTGCATTTACGCTAACACCACACAATATATTAATTGTGATTGTAAATAATTATCATTTCTTTTTGTATATTTCACAACCTAAGAGTGAGAAAAATAATGAAAAATTTCGCGATTTGCAGAATGAGAACAAAAATGTCTAAAGAAGGGGAGGAAAAAAAAACAAACCAAAATGAAATGATTGTTTTCTATCTCGACTTGTGTTTGTTTAATTTTGCTTATTAGAGAAATAAAACTCACATAAATATGTTTTTACATATAATTAACGATTGTTTTTCACATATTTTTCGCACATACGTGCATCTGTAGATCAAAAATATGAGAAAAAAAAACTGACTGTTTCAGGCACACTCCATTCACAAATATAATTTGTACAACTATTAATTATTTAAGTGTTTTTTGACAAGACTCTGTTCTTACTTATTTTATTTTTTCTAATTTTTATCCGCTTGATCAACATCTCATGGTGAGATGTAACTTTAGAGCTTAGTCAACGAATGTGGTGTGATGATTACGAGATAATAAGAAAGTATGAATGCTAGTGCGAGTATGTAAGTCATGTGAATTACCTTTGGCAGCCTGAAATAATATTTTGGGTAAATCCTGCGATATTTTTTACTTCATAGTCGTTAACGCAATAGTAAAATGAAAAGAAAAAACAAATAAGACTTCCTTGGTCGAATTTTATATCGATCGCCAAAATTCTCTAACCAATTCTTTTTTATAATCTACAATTTTTCTTATTTCTTTTTTTACGATACAATATTGCTAATACACTTTAGCAAAACGACAATGAGAGAGTGAGCCGGAACGATGTCCACTTTGTAAATAGTTCACTCTTAACGCATAGATATTTGCTTATAAAAATCGCTAGAGAGAATAAATAAAAGAGGTTACATTCTGAAATAACGAAAGAGAGAATCATTTTGAAATAAATAAATTAAATGATAATAATTAATGAAAGAAAAAGAAAAAAGTGAATAATAAAATAATAAATAAACGAAAATTTAGCAAGTTCTGCCTTTTAAGCAAAAGCCTTGTACAGATAAATCCTATTCACAAAACTTAGGGCGACCGTAAATGGGGAATAATAAAATATCGATAAAAATACACATTAAAGAATAAATAAAATGAAATAAAAAAGATTTTTAAGATGTCTTGTAAATATCTCCATGCGCGGAGTTATGATTTGCGGAGTGTTTTTGGATCCACATATCTTTTCCAATATCCCAATTTAGCCTGGCAATAATAAAATGAAAAGAAATAACAGATAAAAACAAATCTGTGTGGGTGTGCGTGTGTTTGTGTAAAATGCATGAATGTGACGATGTGCAAAATAAATTCTACTATACGAATTTCTGATTTTTATCAGAACAATGCCTGTAAGAAAAATTTCAATATTCATTTTGATCGGTAAAAAGTAAAAATTAAATGTTAGTACGCTAATTATTGGCATCGATATAAAGATGAGAATAAATTACATTATACAAATATCAATTGTTATTTTATACATATACTTATCCTTGAATCATTTATGTTTGCTCGTTCAAAAACAGAAGAGAAAAAGGATTGTGGCAGATATATCAAATATAGAACATTTTTTAATTTACTTAATTTATTGAGACATAAATATATATATATATATATATATATATATATATATATATATAATTTTATATCATAAAAGCTAGACAATAATGTGCTAGAGACGAGTCGTTGGCTTCCATACAGTAAATGCCGTATTTATTTATTATAACTTATTTCTTTTTATATGTGACAACACATTCGGATTTTTGTTTTCGTTTTTGTTTATATTCTAGCGCAATAAATTCCACGTTATAAGAATGTTTCAAAGTTTGTTCAGTCGACAGTAATAAATACAATAAAAGCCAAAATATCATTTTGTACGAATCGAACAAATGTATATATAATACGTCATATTCAAAATATCAATTAATTTCTTTTGTATGTTATTTAATTTTCATGTTTTTTTTTAACTTTTAGTTTTGTTTTATTTTTTACTTTTTATGTTGTTAATACTGATTACAATTATAATCTTCGTTCAGTCTTTAGCGCGGCCTGATAATCAATAAATTCATCAATAGACCCACCCCCCAGTTTTTTTTTCTTTTTTTTTTCATATTAAATTATTCCAAATTGCCAATTCGACAATAAAATATCGCCAAATATAAATGTGAGACGAATATAAATTAAATTACAAATATATATTATAGAGAAAATCTGTTTTATAACTTTGGACTTGAGAATGATGTATGTTATAAATTTATCTTTCTTCTTTCTACAATATCTTCTTGTTTTTTTTTTTTTTTTTTTTTCCTTTGCAACAACGCAATAATAATCAATAATAATTTGAATATTTTCAATAATTCATTAACGCGAATAAATAGTGATGTAATTAATAAATTCAATCATGAACGTACATTATCTTAGGCACACTCCAAGTTTACTTCAGGCTAGAACGTAATCGTGTATTACTTCTTCATTTCATTTGATCGTCTTTCAAATTTTTTTTCCTCCATCATCATCATCATCATCATCATCTTCTCATCTCTACATACAGTGATCACGTGCAAGCAAAACCTTTCTTTATCGGGAGAATACAATAATATTTTCAAGGGAATAATTCTCATGTATATATATATATATATATATTTATATATAACTAATATCTAAATGATTTCATTTTCTTTAACGTTGAGGTGTATTTTTTTTTATCTTTCTCATCTACTTAAATGCGCTTATTTAATATATCTTTCAATGTGACACAAATACTATATAATAATACCTTGACAAATGATTGCCATGTCGACTTTTATTTATTTTTATATTAAAAATGAATATACGTGTTACATCTCTCTCATTTATGAATTAATTACACTCATTACTGTAATAATAAAAAAACATATTTTCGTTATTTTAATTGATTCCAGGATGGACTGATGACAAATATGAATTAATGAAAAATATTTATTTATTTATTTATAATTTATCGGTAATGTGAAAAGAAATAATAATAAAACAAGATATAAATAACGGACGTAGATGAGGAATGAATGTAGGTGTATAGTTTTTCTGAGTGACCGAACACGCGAGGGAGAGTAAAATGTGTTGAATAAAGGGGACGATGATGAAATGAAAGGGAAAAAAAAATAAAAGGTGACATTCGAGCGACGAAATCAATATATAGAGTTCATTGACACCGATACACTCCACATCCATAACTACATATACATTAAATCAAAATAGCTATTTCCATCCTGGTTGTATGTGAGGATTTACGAAAGTCAAATAGAAATATAGAGTGTGAGAAAGAGATATACAATTAACATTGTTATTTGTTAAATATCAATATGCAAAAGCGTTGCAAGCCACTTATGTACTTTCAAGAGAGGCATTAAATTTTGTTAAAACGCAATAAAGCCACTTTATGTAAATTTATTTACGTCTATTAGCGATAAATATTATTTTTTCTTCTCTTTTTTTTTGTATTGTTCAATAAATTATAGCGTTTTGTGGAAGCAGATAATGAAATTGAAGAGAAACAATTGCGACTTATTGAAATATTAAATTAATCTAAATAATTATTTATTTTATTCTTTATTTTTTTTTTCTGATTTTTGCGTTTAATTATAAAGACACTAAAATAGGCTCTGGTATTATTTAGTTCGTTTTATTATTTTTCTTCTTACATAATGGCATCGTTGAATAATCAAGGCGAAATATATTGTCGTTATGTTTCTCTTTAATATCAATATCATTTTCCGAACTTTTCTCATTAACGAGCATTTTTCTTTGTTGCTTTTTTTCGTTTTAATCATTTTGGCGACAATAATTGGCAGCTAAAAAAGAGATATTGTTAAAGCAGGGAATCATTTCCCTAGCATAAAATCTTTATAATGTTTTTTTTTTATTGTATGTACTTGTAAATAGAGCTCAGAGCTTTCAATTTTTATTTTTCTGTTTTCTTTTTAATTTTTAATCTGTCTTGCCTTTGTCATTAATAGACTTTCGCAGTGATTCAACTAAAATCGATCACTTTGTAATCAATTTAACCGACTTTTTGCATTTTATGTAAATGATTATCATCCTCTCATCTTATTTATTTTTGCTATACACATTCAATAATAAGCACATTAAAATTGTTCAATGACGAATTGCAATGAAAATGTTATCTATAATCACTTCCCATTTCATTTGCCCTTTTTGCTGCACAATTAACATTATAATTTGCATTATTCCTTTCTTATCTACCCAATATATGCATTGATGAACAATTATTAGTTGTAATGAGGGGGATAAAAAAAAAAGAAATAAGAAAAGAAATGTTATTTGCCTCCTAACTGGTGGCTCATCAGTGTGCTGTGGTCTCGCTGTAATTAAAACAATCTTCAATATAATTCAATTAAGCATGAATATGATAATATATATATCTCAAAGTTTTGTTAATATTTTGTTGCATTTGTACAACCAGTGAAGCTATTAATAATACAAAGGAGGCCATTGCACATGTGCGAAATAATAAATTGCAGTCACGTTAAAGAATTAATTGAAAGAAAAATAGAAATAACAGAAGAAAATATTTAAACAAGCGCCAAATAGGGCAATACAATGAAGCAAGAAATAATAATAATAATAATCAAATAATAGAAATTAAAGATAAAAATTTTTAAAGAGACAAAAAATCTCACTTTTTTTAATATATCTATATTTTTTTCACATTTCTCTGTGAGTTTGTCAAGTTGACGCGGAACCATTTCTCATTTTGCATCGATTCTTCCTCTTCGTTGCACATACGTGACGTTTCTATATGTACTTTTGTAAATGGAAAATAGGGGGAAAAGAAAACGAAAGTACAGAAATAAAGAAATAGTAAAGATGAATGTAAGTGGCAAATATATGTGTATATATATATGTACACATTTTTTTTAATATAATTATATATATATGTATATGTCTGTTGAATTGCTTCTAGCATTCTCCGTTCAATCAAAATACATATAAATATTGATGATATTTTAACGACTACGTAGACTTTACAAATTTATATATAGCAAACATCAGAAATAATAATTGTGTATTACAATTCAAATAGATAAATAGTCGTAGTAAATTGATGAACTATTTTTTTTTATTTTTTTTTTGTTTTTCTTAGAAACTAAAGCTACTGGACTTTTTTTGTTATAAATTTAATTTTTAATATATGAACTCTAATATATTATAACTATTTCACTGGGTGATGTTTGTCGCTTTTTTTCATTCTTTTGCGTATTCATATTTTTATTTATGTTATACGTGAAATATATAATTTTTTTTTATATATATATATATTATATGCAGATAGAAATTAGAGTGAAATAATAAGTGAGAAGATTTAAAGCTGGCACGTTCGTTTCCAAAATGCACGAAAACCTTGACGCTCGTTACCCTGACAACTATATATAGCAACACATTATATAGTCATTGAAATTAGTTTTTTGTTGTAATCGACATATCATATGTTTATAGATTTAAATCTATATAACACATGCTTTTGTGTGACATTATTTTTGTCTTTTACGTTTTTCCCTTTTTTTATATATATATATTTTTTTAATTTGTAAGACAGACACACACACACACACACACACATCTATTTTACTTTCGAAATCACAGCGCTTTTCAGCTTTGTGTTCTAAAGTCAATATTTCGTGGAAAAAAAAATGAAAAAAATTGTTGACTAAGAAACATCATAAAAATGTGAAATATGTGACATTACAAAAGTTTTGTTTCATTTTTTTCTGTACGACCAATGTTAACAAAATAGGTAAATAATGTTTATGCTATGAGGATGGCCACATGTGTCAATGTATATATACAGATATTTAATATATATCTATATATATATATACATCATCGGATAGAAACAACACCGTCACAATTCAAAAATGGTAATTTTTCTGTTATCATGATAAAGCAATTTAAATTTCTATATATTTGCATGTGGAAGAAAGCCAAAAGTTCATTCAGCGATGGATAAACGGCAAAAGTTAAATTATGCGTTTTTGTGATATCGACTATATATTTTGTAAATGTTTTCATTTTACACAAGTACAAAACTTTAGGTTTCCTTTGTCGCTTACATTGTACTCAACTCACCTATAACAATTTCGGTTTGTACGTTTTCATGAGGCATAAATCTGAGTACCAGTTATTAAGTGAAATCTTTAAATGCTTATCCTGCAAAATTTCGTGATTTTCAGTTGTGACGGTCTCGTTGGAATCCGATGATATATATATACGTATGTGTGCACATTTATATTATAGAGAAAGCGCTAGCAGCGTTCTTATATAATAGAGACAGGTACACACACATGCTCACGACCATCAGACAATAAGCAAAAGCTTTCAATCAATTAATTATTCTTTCATGTTCTTCTTTCGTTTCATCAAATGATTTGTCTGACAAATGACGTAAATATATCAAATGAAAAAGAAAAAGAAGAATGATAATTTAGTGCACACAATAAAGCTCAACATAACAATTGCCATTGAAGCTCCTGTAATTGTTTTTTTTCCTTCTATCTCTTCACATTAAAAATAGAATGAAATACTAAAAATATTCAATTATTATTTTGCAATTATTTGATATTTTCCTCGTGAAACGTACAATTGACAACTCATTTATTTTATTTATAAAAAATTGAGAAGAGAACGGTGAAGAGGCTCGTCTCTTGTGACATTACAGAATTGACTTGGGATTGGTATTATTGTATTTCTTCTATCATATAAAACATATATAAAATGATTGAATTGAAAAACCAATAGTGAAAAAAAAAAGAAAAAAAAATACATGGAAAGAAGGAGCAAAGCGAGGAATGAGAAAAATAAAATATTATCAATATCTTTTCAATTCACTTATTTTGCTCAGTCTCTCTCGTGTTTATGTTACGCATGATAGAGGCAACATCAATTAACTCACTAACGCGAAAGACATTTCTATTAATTTTGTGGATGAGCACCATGCACTGGTAGCTCATTGTAAAATCATTACTCGCGCTTATATTTTTCGCCTCTATTCTCGTACATAAAGTTCATTTAAACATCAGTCTTTCACGTTTGAGGTATAAAAAGAAATGAAAAACAAAGGAAAATTGCGTCCATGTGAAATTGTGCTTTGATTACGAATTATTGAACATTAATACAATAGAGAAACGTGTGTGTGAGTGTGTATGTACATATACACGTGTATATATGTATGTTTGTGATGATTTAGCTTGTGTAAAAGATAAAAATGAACAAATATTTTTCATTATGAAAAAAATGTGCAGATTTAGGCGAACACGTTCTTGTTTGTTTTGTATTAAACATTTTTTTTTTGCGTTATCAATTGTGACAAATATTAGAGATATTCAAGAACTTAAACAGCTTACACAGTCTCGTATTCACGACGAATTGATCGTGCCAGGCAACAGGCGAAGATAACTCCAATCAGCTACAGAAAACAAAACAAAAACAATAAACAATTATTTTTTATATTTAATACAAATGATAATAATAAATATTATTTTAATATTGAAATATAACTGATATGAATACCTGAACAAGAGCAATTCCAATTCCAACAGCGCCAAGAATTACAGCCTTATCCTCAATAACACTTTGGAGCTTTGACATACAACCTTCGCCATTAACCGAAATTGAATTTGAATCGCATTTTTGATTAAATGGAACTTCGTGGCAGCATGAATCAGGTAATTGAGTATTTGGGAATAACACAGACCAGTCGGATGAGCCAGAAATACCGCAGCATTTCAACTGAAAGAGATATGAAGAAAAAAAAAATGAATAAATCGTTACAGTTCAAGCTATCACGAATTTTTGTACAAGATTGTGAGAACGGAATCAACCTACGAAACTCAATCCCACAAACCGCTAAGAGTTGTCTCAATTTGCAATTATTGCAATTTGACACGCAAGTAACACGAGACGTCTTACGACCTTGCTTCACATTGTAAATCTCATAATTTTATTGTAACTTGGTGGCTTTTATACATACAATTTGCATGTATAAAAGGGTATCAGTTGATTGACACTAAACCAGAATCATGGAATAGAGCTTAAGATAAAAAAATAGAAACCAACTTCATACACGCAAAGTGTCACGTTAATTTTCGTTTAAATTTCAAATGTGAATCATACCAAAATAATATGAAATAATATGAATTACAAGCTCCTTTCAATCAATTCATTTATAAATAAATAGCGCGCGGAAGATCCCACTACTTTGATATTTTTTATTTCACCCAAAAATATCTGTATATGCGCGGCCATTAAAACTTTCACATCTGTAAACTCCTCAAATTCACGACTTCATTACCAATATTATCATTATAAAGCCAAACGGATGATAATCTTCCTGCATCCCAAAAAAAAACAGAGGAAAAAAAAAAGAAAGACAAAACAACTGATATTAGAAACTCATTGCCCATTGTACTGTAAAGTCCTGAAAATAGCAATAATAATATTTAGAATTATTTCAATGAAGATAGTAAAAGCTGACAAATTAATCGTTGCGGTCACTGACTCCAGAAAACACTTCCTTCACCCTCATCAACAACACATTCTGTCACCACCACTCATTTATCTCATAGTGAATCGATTGATGCACGACACACGAAACAACCGGAAACAACACACGATGAATTTTGATTGAGATAATGCATATTAAAGTGAACAAGAAAAAAATAAAATAAAATAATGATACAACTGGGAAAAATAATTATTTGAATTCCCCTTCAGTTTGAAAAGGTAGCAGAGGTAAAAGAGAAAAATAAGGGACGATAGGGAATACTTCTACGAATTGCTGAGGGCGAAACTTGTATTACATACAATATACATGCTCATAGTATATAATCACTTTCGACACGCGACACGAACTCCCATTACATTTAACATAATCCCGTAGGTCTAGACAGTTTTTTTTCTCTCACACAAACATATATTGTTCAATTGTTTATATATTGCGTTTGTCAAAGTAACTAAGGTAAGTTGAATTGTCAATAATACAGCTATAAAAAAAAAAACGAAAGAATTTCGATGCCACAAATGGTAGCAGTGGTGGCGCGATTATTATATATATTCAAGTCCGCCATTGTTGAGAAAGGTTCGTGGTGTTCTTTTGTATATGGCAATGGATGCCATTGACCATATTACGTGGGTGACATATTAAATGTGTGTGGGGCCGGAAATATTATACGTGTATAGTGCTGTGAGGAGTGTCACTATACCCTTCTATGTACAGGCAGAGTTATAATACTGAAAAGGAAGGGGAAAAGATATTGATTTGCAATGTGAACAAGGTCTAAACTCTATACGTGGCTGTGGTTCAGTATGATGTCTAACTCTCCCTCTCGTCCTCCTTTTCCTCAGATAATAAATAAATTAAATCTATACAGAGTTTATTTTTCATGCATTTAAATACAAATAAGCTTCATCAGGTGGTTCTCTCCATTCACTAAGATTAAAATACACTCCTTCAATTACATTGCTCATATATTTAATTAATATATAAATAATAATAACCACATTACTTACGTCGTGCTGCATCACGTCCCATGACTTTTGAATGTCTTTGTCCGTGCTGTATAGTATCATTGTTTTATTGAAACGATTTTGCAGCATTTTGCCAACTTCATTGCGCATAGCGTAACCACAAATGCCCGCGCCAAATTCCAGAGCAAAAATTAACAGCAACAAAACCGAGAACTAAATGAAAAGTAAAAAATATATATATATATTATTAATTACATTGACATTTCGTGGGGTTACTGCGAAAACTGACCAAGTCAAAAAACACTTGATTGTCCACAAATTACGTTTAATATTGAGAGGTTTACATAAAATCAGGTTTTCCTTACAAATCGACTTGGTCATCTTTCCTTGTAGTAAAAAGTGCTTAATTTTAAATGGCCATTATCGCGTAGGTTTATTGTCACCGTTCTAAGGGTTATAATGATTCGGTAAATTTGTCCAACAATGCGAATTGGTTTTACTGGTGATTTAGTCATATTTTAACTTTGTCAGTGTTTACAGTAAATCCACAATACACATATACAAATGTATATCGCTGATGAAAAAAAATGATTCATTGTATATTGCAGCATTACAAATTCACATGAGTTTTAAAATGAAAAAAGTCACTTATCGGGAAGATTTATATCCCACCGGGCTAAAGAGCACAATGATTCGGTGAATTTTTCCAGCAATGCAGATTACTTTTACTAGTGATTTTCGCCGTATTATCTCAAAACATCCAAGCCCACGATCAATTTGTAATATTTTTTATTATCATTTTGTATTTAATGTTGGGCTTACCGTGATAATCATGCAGTGATGTTCCTTCACTGCGCCACAGCATCCAAAGAACGACACCAAGAAAACAGTTATGCCAACAATTATCATAAGTATAGGCGCGGCATAGAACCAATTGTCCACAAAATTACTGTAGCCATTGTACATAGCCAAAATCACAGCGCCAACCGCAATAAATACAATCCCAGTGATCTGTAAAATTAAAATTAATTATTCGTCTATTTAAAGCTCGTATTATCATTTGTGTCTATTGAATAAATGTTATTTAAAATGGTTATAAAAATAAAACTTGTATGACTTTAATGTCATATACAATATAAATATAACATCTGCCCTTTAACTGTAATCTACTAATTATCCAATTTATTCCGGCTGTATTGCGTGACAGACCAATAGAAAAAATACAATAAGAATACTTCATCCCACGCGCTTGTGCAGACTTTACGAGCTACTCCACCTTTCCAATTCTATCTTTTTTTTTCTTGTTAAAAGTTTCTCTTTCATCCCAGCCAATGTACAATAATAAAAAGAATATAATACGTGCGCGTCCATTTTCTTTCTGCTTCAAGACTTATTTATTATTATTATTTTTTTTTTCCATTCGTTTACGGTCCATTGAACGCGTTCTTTCATTGTGATTCATCTGTTCCCCCGTCAGTTGCGTTTGCGTTTTCACATTATTCTCGTTAAAAATATAAGAATTGAAAACTAAGAGGGGAAAAAATATCAACGCAGCGTACATGTATATATATATATATATATATATATATATATATATATATATATATACAGGAATATATAAATAACTGTTGATGGGTGTTTTGTATACATATGTATGTATGTCTTTGCAACGGTTTCTCGACGTGTCCGTCGTCGTGGGTCGTGGTGTACCTATATGCTGATTATCGAGCGGCCTGGAAAAAAAAAAAAAAAAAAAAACAGCCGTAGCGCAGACAGAACGTTCTTCAGGGCATAGCAAACCGCTTATGAACATAAAGAAAGGAAAGTCGGGAAGAAATAAAAATAACATTAGTTACATCCATATATACGAATAATAATGAATAGAACAAAAGATGTCTGTACAATAATAAATATAATGCTTACCGCAAAGATCAGATTGAAGAGGAATAGTAGATATTTTACGCAAGTCATACCGCCGGACACCATCTTGATAAATAATATCCTCAACTTGTTTTCTTCCCTGAAGCGTGAAAATAACAAAAATACACAATAAAATTCACCACAGCCCTTTGGTCAATATCGTTGCACGGTCAATTGCGAAATATATATTATTTTGTATTTTTTTTTTCTTTCAATATATTTATTCTCTTTGTTAAGTTTTTTTATTATTTGTGTGCGAGTGTGTTTTGGATATATGCATGGGTGTGTGTGTAATGTTGGTTGTGCTCTTCCTTTACTTGTTCACTTTGTATGTTTATTTTTTTTTCTCTTTATTCTGCTATTCTTTGTCACTGTGCACAAACTTGATGCGCGTCCGAACGTTCGCGAATCTCGCTGTGAAATGCGCCGGATATTTTTGTTGCCGGTGGCGGTAGCGGCAACGGCTGCTGATGATTTGTGTGTGTATATGTCTCTCTGTGGGTTGTGTGCGCGTCTGCATATACATGGATATGTATTGTAATATTGTTGTTGACCTGCGCGCGCACACATACACCTTTACTATGACCCCATTGGTCTAATAGAGATGGTAAAAAAGAAAAAAAATTGCAAAAAAGCGGAGAGGTAATGGCGGGAAGGTTTTTTTTTCTCAATTACAAAATTGGTCTGCGCCGAGGTTATGATTTATAATCCTGTTTCATTGTCACTAAAGGATACATCAGTAAGCGTGAAAATAATAAAGGATATTTCACTGAGAATTATATATATATATATATATTTGTATGGTGGTTTTTACTGTCTTTTTTTCAGGGATAGAAAACGTTTTAATTGCCACCAGCGACTCTACTGCTATTTCAATATTTGTTTTTTTCTTCATGGCAAATATGTACACATATATGAGGCATTGTGTGACTACCGTTCACTTGCAATGAGTATGACGGAAGCAATTTGAATTTAGAATAGTTTGAGGAGGTGGAATAATGTCGGTACTATTCAATTTCGAGTTAATTCGACATGCACGATATTATTTCGTGAGATTATCGGTATCTGTGTATGTATAAGGTCAGTAATACGTAAAACTTATAATATTAGTAGTATGTAAGAGATAATATATGTAAAAAAAAAGTAGGCAGTTGGATGCACCGTGTTCAATGCCGAGTTGGTGCAGATAAAGTACATACATATATGTAGTGTGAAGAAAAAGGAGGAAAAAAAAAGCCACGAGTTTGAAGAGAGTGCTCCCGACCTTTTTAATTTCATCACAGACTCGTGTGTGTGTGGGTAGTATTACAATTCACTGACCTTTCTCTTTCTCTTTCTTACTCTCATTATTTCTCGCAATTCTTCAAGGCTTATTCAACATCCTCACATACTCATCCAATATCCCTTGTATAATTACCTATAGTTATTTAAATAATATGTATTAATTATTATGTGATCAATATCAAGGATGGGATTTAAATCAATTTTTTTTTAGGATTCATGATCAAGTTTCGCTGTATACAAATTGCATTTGGACATTACTTGATAATACATATCAAGTAATGTTCAATAATTCGATGTACATTTTTCCCGACAAATCGTTGATGTACCCACATGCAACAATATACAACAATAAATGTTTATTTGAATAATTGAATAAGCAGGCTGTAAGTAACTAATTGTCATTATATTTAGCATGAAAATCTCTGTCGATGTTTTTATTGAATTTTTCAGAATCGATAAAAAAAATCCATCAAAATATCAATAAAAAGTCAAAGAAATATGAAATATAGATTTTATATCTTTTAAGCGGAATAATTAGAGATGTTCAGAAAAAAATTGTGAGCTATATTTTTTTAATGAACAACAAACAATGGAAAGGCAGCGGAGAAAAAGAGAAAAACAGACAAGATAAAACTAAAAATAGTATTGAAGTGAAGGAAGAAAAAATACTTTTTATCAAATGGATTAGAAAGAAGATATAGACATATATATTTGCCATTCACATAATTAAGAAGTAAGTTGGGTTGCAGACATTGAGTTGTCGTCATTATTGTCATTCTTCTGGAATATTTCATTGATAGCTGTTGATTTCACTTAATTTTCCATTGCTGACAATATATCAAGTTGTTGATGTTTGAAATTGTAAAAACAAGTATATACCGAACATTATATATGGGAATGATTTGAAATTCACAGCTGAAAAATAACCTCAATTACCAATTCATTTCATTAGATGATTTTGATTTACCGCTAATTAACCGATATTTTGGTTGCAGTATTTCAATTGCTCTGTAGTGTGTGGAAAATCTGAAAATACGGCCATTAAAGATACATGCAGTTGATGGAAAAAAAAAAAAAAATAAACAAATAAAACAAAATTTATACATGAATAAACTGCACTATTTGTTTATAGAAGAATATTTTATAGGTACATGAACTCATTTTCACTTTGACGTGAATTGTTCGGGCCACAGAAAATTTTATTAAGGCAAAATCCATAATTCAATGCAATAGAAAGGAGTACCTACTACATACACATTGATATATAAATAAATCGTACGAGGGCATTGTGTTTAATTTTATGATCATTGCGGTTATAATGTCAATCGATCAAACATAAAACGCAAAGTAGCGCAACTCTATCCTATCTCATATCTGTCTTTTATTATTTTTTCCAATTTTATTTTTTCCCATTATTCAAGTCGTCTCCATTACATTATCATTACATATCATCTGGTTGAATTCAAGAGCATTGGAGGCAAAGGAAATTCATCCGATAATAAATCACAATGCTAATTGCAAAAATACATTTAGTCATTGTACTAATGAGAAAAATTATATAAGAAAAAAGAAAGATAAATCAAAGGTAAAGTGAAAGCCCCTTACATAAATATATCTACAAAGTAATTATTCATATTGACGGCAAATATTTTAATTTCCAGCAGCACCTGTACATATAATATATTACATATTAAAACAATATAACAAACAATATCTATATCGACCGAAGGGAATAAAATGCACTAGATAAAACAACGTGCTCTCAATATGTCGAATTCCCATTCAATGGCCGCAATAAAGTAAATTATATTACCACCTGAAATCCTCGCACTTTTTCTATATAATAGTAAGTAAATGGAAATAGAATATGCATGACTTCCTCTCTATCCCTGTTCATACTACACCTATGTTAAAACGCAACTGTGCGCATTCGTATACCTGACACTATTTAACAACAGTATCGTCCATATCTATCACGACTCCCTTAGACATTACCATCTGTAACAAGTGCAATGTAAAACAATTTATTCATATCACTTGTAATTCATATATAAACCCAAACATTGTATCATCTCCATATTACAATAATAATTATCAAAGGCATATTAATGAAATGGTAAACAATATTGTATAGATATTTCGAATAATGCCAATTGATTTGAAATAATAATTCATATTATGATGATTGCCGCCACGTTCATTTTAAATAGTCAGTGATAATATAGGTGGATCGAGTAAAATGCTTTTGTAGCACACGTTCCTGATTCTCTGTGTGACATGCGCAGTTACTCACGAAGTAGGCACGTGGCCCATGCTTATTCACTCCATCTCTGTTGTATTTTCATTTTACTCTCTTACACGTTTAATATTTATATATGTGTGAGTATGTGTATGTGTACCGTCCCACCATTTTCAAACTGATATACCAATACGGATACTGGTGCTTTCGGGAATTGAACATTGGTGATAAGATTAACGATACGAACGTATGTGCGTTGGCAAGTGTGCGGCGACAACACGAGAGCAAGTCAGTAATTGTGTGATTTTAACGAAACACGTTAACGTGTCACCGTGTTAACGATTAATTACAGGTGAAGTGAATTTTCACACTTTTTCTTTGTTTTTCTTTTCCGTCAATTCTTATTCGTAAATTTAAGTATTTCTAGGGTTTATTTCACTGTTGAGTGAATAGCTATTGAATTTTCATTACTGCTTTCACCTTATTCTTTAATTTTTTATTATTGTCAGATCTGATTATTGAAGGATAAATTATACGACATGGTAGCGGACTTGAAATTGCCGTTGGGCTCCAGGTGTATTAAGTACCTTATGTTCATCTTTAATCTTTTATTTGTGGTGAGTATGATGATGAATTTGTCTTCACAATTCAATATATATATTAATTTTGTTTAGAAAATAATTGTGCAATATATATTAGTGTATGATTAGATATATTATGTATTGCGCAATAATGTGAAAACTCGTTGGTCGTAGAAATGCTGTAATTTTTGTGTTGCAATATTGTATTATGTGTATTTAATTTGAATAATGTGAAATAGTTTCGTTTTTTTTTTGTTTCATTTTTGAATAGTTAATAATTGTGGGTGGTTTTCGATTATATTTTTCCGTTGGTCAAATATTAAGCGACGTGTCAATGGAAAATGAAAAAAAATAACGCCATTGAAAGTGGAGTATATTATCGCAGTTTGTTTTATTTTTTTTTTTTTTATGTATTTTTGTTTGGTTTTACTTCAATTCAATTATGTTATATATCATTTTTCAAGCTCCTCGGCTCATCTATAAGTAGTGCGTTGTTGGAAAAAAAAAACTTTTTATTCCAACGAAAATTCGTTATCGATCGTGCGTTAATCGTCACAGTACGACGTATTGTCATGTAGCTACGTTATTTATTATAAATAATCAATAGAACATACAACTTTGATGTGGCAATTGTTGAAGGTAAAGGAAAGTTTTGGAAAAAAAATGTTACCATTAGTTTATAGAAAAAAAAAAAAAAAAAAAAAATTCGCTGCGGACAGGATTCGAACCTGTGCGGGTAGAACCCAATGGATTTCAAGTCCATCTCCTTAACCGCTCGGACACCGCAGCTCATACAAACTTATTTTTATTCAGAGCTACAAGAGGCAAACAGACGCGTCATTTAATTTCAACAATAACATTTTAACAGTGAATATAAGTAAATATGTTATTTTTTCCTCATAAAATCCATTGACATTTAGCTGACATTTTTTTCTCTTCAATTTAATAAATACATATGTAGCTTGTAATATTATTATTATATATCACTGAAGAAACCTTAAAAATCTACACAATATAAACCATATCAAAACAATTGTGACATGAATACATTTGAAAAATGATATTTATATTCTTATTGTGAGCAAAACATTCTCAAGTTTGATATGCTGATTAATAAATTAACCGATATTACTCATTTTATATTTTAGATTACGGGAATAATTCTCATATCAATTGGAGTGACAATTCGTGTAGCTTACGATGACTATAAACATGTATTGGACGACAAGTTTTTCTCTCTACCAACATTTCTCATCGTCGTGGGCTCCTTTATCTTCTTTATAGCATTTTTCGGCTGTTGCGGTGCACTTCGTGAGAATTATTGCATGATTCTAACGGTAAATTCCTCATCTTTATCGCAAATCATCATCAAAATAAAAAAATTAAATTACACAAATACAATTTACTCATTAATTAATATTTCAGTTTACTGCATTGTTAATTTTGATCTTCATCATGGAATTGTCTGGCGGTATAGCTGGTTATGTGCTTCGGAAGGAAGCGATGGATTTAATTCAATTAAAAATGAAGGAAACCATAGTTAAATATAACAAGAACGAGTCGGGATATGACGCGTTGTGGTATGAAATTCAAACAAAAGTGAGTACCTTGTTACTAAATAATTATTTACATTATCTCAATTAATTCAAGAAATAATACACAATAACTCAAGACAATGTATTATTATAATATAATTATTTAATATAGAATTATTTTTTGCATAAGACTTTGCATTGAATTCGTCTGTTTGGTGACACATGATCGTCGAAAAGAAAAGCCTATCCGATTGTTATTCGCTTTATGGGTTTTACCCACATTTTTGTCTCGGTGTGCTAATGAAAATAATTGATTTACAGTTCAACTGTTGTGGCATAACAAACAAAACTGATTGGGTGGAGCACGTCAATGTTACTGATTTACCAATGAGCTGCTGTATACCGAACCCCAAAGATCGTGGACATAGCAATTGCACTCTTGATTCAGATAATATACGCCGCCACACATGCCTGAACGAATTTTCAGTGTTTATAAAGGAGCATGCTGTTCAATTAGGCGGTGTTGGTATTGGACTTGCTTTTGTTCAGGTAAATTATTTCACTCATTTGAAAATAAATGAAATATTGAGATTGCATGGAAGAAATATAGCTATATACAAAATTAAATGAAACCTATTTGAAATGTTATTTTACAGGCTATTGGTATATGGTTTGCCATTTATTTAGCGCGAGCTGTAAAACTCAGTTACGAGACAGTTTGAGAATATATAAGAAAAAAAAAAAAGAAGAAACGAGCAGAAGACAAGGCGAATCGCCATAACGAGACGTTAAAGAGCACAGGATCTCGACTATTTTCATCTTCAATCATTACGTCATAAAATCATAAATATCCATGCGGAGTATTTGTTTTTACTGTACACAATTCAATTCTATTAATTTGTAATAAAATTAAAATATCGAATTGCTCTTTTATAATCATGTATTCCTTAATGCATCACAACCTATAATGAACGAAAATATTCGATGAATGGGAAAATCTCATGTCATCATTGAATTTTATGACACAACATATTAATGACTCATATATTCTTCATGCAATATTTCATCACTGTTCATTAACATCTTACGGAAGGTTTTCAAGCATTTAGACCATAAATAAATCCTACTTTTCCTTTTCAAATGTATATTTCTAATTCATTAATATAAAAATATATTAACATTCAACATAAAATTTACACATGAGCGTGGAAAAAGAAATAATAATGTTTCCTTGTACAATTGTACGTGTTCGATACGCCAACGAGAAACGTCATATCACTCGGGTTTGCACACTCGTATGTATTCGTGTCTCATTTTATTATCAGTAGATAGCAAACGGCGCACCTGATCGCTTGTACGCCAACACTGCCGTTGTCCATCTAACGTATTGTCAGTTTATATGTAGCAGTGGGTGGTGATATCACTAACGTATTTACGACAAAATCAAACGAAGGTGCCAAGCTAGATTGAAGTAGAAAGAGAGCAACGAGCGCAGAAGTCTTAGTAGCGGTGGAAACGGTAGCGATTTGTGGCTTCGTTATAGCACCTGCGCTCCTCAAACTCTATATTCGTAATCATATATTTCAGTTTATACAAACGTGATCATAAGATGGCGGCAACACACTTGGACGTTGGTCTACGATGTATCAAGTACCTTCTGTGCGCCGTCAATGCCCTCTTTGTGGTCTGTAGAATTATTCACCATAACAATATCACTTATGTATATTCATTTATTACAAAAGTTTTACCATTCGAAAATTCATGGCGGCAATATTTTTCATTTTTTCTCCTTCTCAATTCATTTAAAAAATATATATGCACACGCACTGTGTTTTAATATTTGCGTTTCAGCTGTTGGCCATCTGGAAGATGATAAATGCATATATGCATTTCAGTAAAAATACAGTTATACATAGAGACTAATAATTGTGATATGTTTAACAATAAACCTGATGAATATAGCCAAGTATATTGTAACGTTGAGTTGTAACAATCAATACAGGTGTTGAAGGTCCCGTTCATTTGTATCACTGTATATATTTATCATAAAATATTTACAACGTTTAAAACATGTAATTTCAGGCGGTTGCCACATTAAGGGGGCTGCAATTTTTTTTCCTGTTATCTTTCATTTTTCCATTTTATTCAAATCGACATGGTATTTTCATTTCATCCACAGTGAAATGGACGTTTTTTTTTCCATCATTGCTTTTTAATTGACTACAGTGTTAGATTCTCCAAGGTCAATATATACTTATTGTTTCAAACATCTATCAGTACAGTAAAAAGCTAGTGTGATAATTATAATTGACACAGAGAAATCAATCGTGTAATAAGATAATTTGTCATTTATTTTTACGAATTTTCTTTATATGAAAAAATAGTTGAAATATACAATTTATATTATGATATTTTGACATTATTTCGGTTGATTTATGTTAATATATCGATATTATCACGTGTATGTTATACATATAGGGTGAAATAAACATAATATGGATGGGAAATTAAATTGTCGAAACTGGTCAATAATGCACAACATAACGCACGCAGCCCTAACAGTCACACGGTCAATATGACGACGTTTCATATAAACCTATATTATTGTGCAATAAATAAACCCGACATTACTTTCGATCCACAATGGCGGCACTATATTCATGCATTGCACTTTGTGATAAAATTGCTAATATGAATTCAATCGACTTGTACCGTCACAACACAAAGAAACATTTCATATATATTTTCTTATCATTGAAACACATTATTTTGTGTGACTTCTCTTTTTCTTCTTTTTCTTTCATCTTTTATCTCTTTATCATACAAATAATCGCGATATCTTTCACATTTTTCAATCTAACAAAACTCCGACTGTACATCTGTACGCTGAATGATTTTATACACGCAATTGATATCATCCGTGTAATTAGAATACAATGAAACAAAAATATGTTAGATTGATTTATTATAATGGAAATTTATTCTTTTATGTTGCGTATTGTGCAAGATAATAAAATAAATAAATTGATGAGAATATTATTTTCTTACAGTTGACTGGTGTGATGATAATTTCCGTTGGCACAACAATATACGCAGTATATCATGATTTCAGACACTTTTTAGATCCAAGCTATTTTTCACCAGCGACAATTCTCATTGTTGTCGGTGGATTGGTCTTCGTTATTGCATTCTTTGGTTGTTGCGGAGCAATTAGAGAAAGCACATGCATGGTTTTAGTCGTAAGCAATAAGCAATAATATCGTTCATTACATCAAAATAATAAATAAAAGAAAATAATATAAATCAAATTTTACTCACAAACATTATTAGTTTGCAGTTTCACTGTCTGTTGTATTAATCCTTGAGATAGCAGCGGCAATAACGGCTTATGCGCTCCAGGAACGAATACAAAACCTTGTTGCCAGTCAAATTAATTCGACAATGCATCAGTATAATACTTCACCTGAATCCGCTTACGCAATGGACTTTATGCAATCACATGTAAAATTATTTTCATTTTAATGCATGTGCGTGAAACATTAATACAAAATTCTTATTGTATTGAAAAAATTTTACATTGTGCAGTTGCAATGCTGTGGTTTCTATGATCAATCTGATTGGGATGACATTAAAATAGTGTCGCCAACAGGTTTATCATATCCTGATTCGTGTTGCGTATGGACACAATTCATCGATGAATCGCGAATTGAATGCGGAAGATATGAGGTTGGATGCATGAGTCGTATGTCAATGATTATCCATCAGAGCGCTATCAGTCTTGGTACTGGCGCCATTGCTATTGCTCTCATTCAAGTAAGTCAATAATTACAAATAAATTTTAAATCATTGGACAATAAGTATTTGTTCCTTTGCGCATATCACTGTTGAATGGGATAATGTGATTTATTTATTTTGTAGTTCACGGGCATTATGTTTGCTTGCACCTTGGGCCGTGCAATTAGAAGACAGAAAACCGAGCGGGAACGACGTCGGTGGGAGTTGCGAGAAAGTCTTGTGCAAGGCTATCAGCCACTTGGTAAAACCGATCCATTTGTCACCTTCCCAATTGTTTATATGCAGTCGGATGCACCTGAACCAATGAAGACTAATGGCGCGAGCTAGATATAAATTTTCTATTTTCAATATTGAAAGGTATGAGGGTCGCGCAAAGAATAATATAAATTAGAATTTTTATGGAAGAAATGCCTTAAGATGAAAATAAAAATACCTCAGGACAGGAAATATGGTCTGGACCATTTCAATAATATATAAAGAAAGAAAATAAATGATGTACTTAAATTTAAAATAAAAATATTATGATGATATGATATGTGATATGTTCTTATACAATATATATACATATCTATCAATGTTAATAAAAGTACCTTTATTCTAACAATATTATGTAAAGATTTCTTTGCATTATTTTCGCGTTCTTCCGATCCATATTTCCTATCGATTCAATAATCAATTAAATTATTTGGAATTCAAACAACTGAATGGAAAAGTAGTTATTGACGGACCAAAGTCTTTGTTTTCATTATTTAAAAATGAAATACCTCTGTTGACCCTCTTCTGTTATAAATGCCGTTACGTTTTCATCACAATTTGGACGACAACAAAGTCTGTTTGATATTCGAAAAGAAAAAAAAATCAAAGTTTCAGGCACTACTGTAATAATTGTGTCCAATCATATGTTAAAAATGTTAAATGACTTTGTTGGATATTGTGCTAAAAAATTGTAATTTAAAAAGGAATCATATCATGAGTGTCACCAAAAATTTTGTGCTTTATTCAAAATTGTTTGCGCCTCGATATTGGATTGATCTGATAGAAGATATGGCGGGGTAAATTCTCGATAAGCTATGCAAACTCTTCGCGAGTCGATGTCCTCTCTCAATACTGCATGTTCCCAATTGTATCGTGCGGCACCATAAAGTACCATCAGGGATTTTGCTGGCATGGGCAATCGTACTACAATATTTTCCAATGAACATTGAATTGTTGTGTCGCTAGAAATGATTGGTGGAACTACCGGTGGATATTTCGCAACATCTTCGAGATTATAACGAGTTTTTGAGTCTCTATATGGCGTCATTGTAAGAATAGAATCGCCAATTACATTTACAGTGACTATTCTCTCGCCCCATATCCAACAATCATCAATATGAGGATCAATTGACGCGCCACGTTCTGGTGTATATTCCAATGTGCATTGCTCAATTGTTTTGAAATCTTCCAAAAGTGATTCCTGTGCCAATTTGTCTTGAACGAATTTTGTTGTCTTTGGAAAACCATTGAACAAACCTAAACGTAATCGTCGCTTTTTAAAATTACATTTAGGGCCAAAGTTTTGTTTTCTTCGGCCACTTTGTGATATTTCCCATGGCAAATTATCAACATCATTTATTAGAGTTTTTGTTTCGTCTTCATTTAAAAAATCTGTCTGGATGAATAAATACAATATTTCAATTGACATAATGATTTTGTCGTGGTTTTTATATTGATAACTCAAACCTTGATATAGACACCCGTGTATGAAATTGGTTTGCCATTGTGGGTAGGATGTTGTTTGTATATTTCTATGTCCCATCCAGGCCACGCTTTGTCACATTGTGGACAGTAGACATAACTGTCGAATTTCTTTAATAAAAAAGCAATCCATTAATGCATTGAGTTATTATCCCATTGTTTATTCAAATTGTTATCGGACACATTAACTTACTTTAAATTCTGTGAATAAGTCTGGCTTTGAAATATTGTATTGTTTCTCACAAATGAGACATGTTCGGATGCCTTTGCATCCACATGATCTCACACTCTCCATTGTGAATTATCCCATATCAATTTTCACTGCAATTTCATATATATTTAATACAAAATAATAATCAAATTGTTTACTTTAATCATAAAAATGTGCTAGAAACATAACCTCATGATACAAAGTGAGGTTATTGAATTTCTATTGTCGCCACTAGAAGTCACCACATATCAGTAATGCTGAAAACTCTAATTATTTTCCAATGTAAAACTCGTCAACTTGAAAAATGAATAACAATAAATTCATTGTGAAAATAAAAGAAAAATAAGCAATGATAATAATTCAATAATTTTTTTATACAAAAAAAGTATCTTCGAAGGTATTAATAAGTAAAACAATATTATACTCTACTTTGTTAGTGTCCAATTTTATTTATATCAAATTTCAAATTTTTCCATTCATTCATATTAATGTTAGTGGGGATTGTATTGACAATCCGTATCTTTATATATATATATAATGTGTTCGTATGATTTTACAAGATTATTTATTTGCTTACAAGTTTGACCTTTTGCTCGCCGATTATCAAAGGTCAATTTGCTGTTGAACGCACATACATGATTTATTAATAGTTTCGACGTGAGAGAGTTCATAATCAATCAATATGTTCAATATTCCTATATTTATCTGCACATTCATTGTAATAATTAATTCAAGTACGTATTAAATAATAATCGCAATTTATAATAAGGGTTAAAGGAAAAATAAGCAAGCAATTAATCCATGACAATTTTGAAGACAATGCTCAGAACTCGTGTCCAACGATCAAATCAAGAGCTCAATGGTCAGCAAGAGAAGCAACTGAACATAACTACCTCATACATCCTCTTCCCTATGCAGTAATTCATCATACAGTCACTCCAGAGTGTAATACAATGTCAACATGTTCCAGTCGCGTTCGTAATATTCAAGATTATCATATGGATGAATACCAGTGGAGTGACGTGGGATTTTCGTAAGACTGCTATCTCCTCTTTCCAAATAGAATCAAAATTTTAAACAAAATTCTGTCATATTTATTTATCAGATTTTTTGTTGGTGGTGATGGCAACATTTATGAAGGAGTTGGCTGGAGTGAAGAAGGCGCTCACACATATCGTTGGAATAAAAAATCAGTAGGAATTGCATTTATAGGTTCTTATCAAGGTTGGTAGCCAACAAATCATCCTGAACTTACGATTAATATTGTTCAATACATGGCATCTAAAAATAATAATATTACATAAACAAATATTATTTAGGAAAAAATGCGTCAGACAAAATGGTTAATGCTGCTCACAAATTGATTATTTGTGGAAAACAATTGACAATGTTGCGACCTGATGTAAAAGTCATTGGAGCAAATCAGGTAACAAACACAGCGAGTCCTGGCGAAAAATTATATCAACAAATTCAACAATGGCCGGAATGGCACAGCGATCCCTAAAAATATTAAATATTATACAAACATACAGTGAATAAATAAATGTGACAAATAGATATTTTTGATAAATATTTAAATATATTTATTGGTCACTTTGCATGTTCGATTTACTGTACGAAACATTTAAACAGTCGTAGCAGTCGTTCGATAACATGTAAGTGGCTTTTATTACAGCACTAATGCATTGTTCTGTCATGTTTAATAAATAAATGAATGAATGGTCTCAATGGATAGGAAAGAAAATGAAAATAGAAGAAAAACAAAAAGATAGTAAAGGGCCGTAAACATTTGACATTAAATCGTTGCTTGGATGGATGACAATAATTAATTAATAATAATAAATTTATCCCGGTTAAGGCAGATTGAATATAAATATTGCAACGTATTCCCTGACAACAATTTTAAATTTGTTCAATGAGCCATTTAATTGTTTGATATATCGCACACATTCATTGATTTATTTCACATTCTATCATACAACATATCAAATTAATATTGTGTACACAATTAAATACAACTATATATATTTTTTTTTTACTTCTTTTTATATCAATGGTATTGAATTTAAGCGGCACATAAAATCCATCACATATAATTCCTAAAGATATGGTATCTTCAGTCATCCACCTTTGTTCTCGATATAATTGCATTGTTTATTACGTTTATTTTTTTTTTATTACTTTCGAACAATTCTAATGTTTAAAACAAAATATCTACAGCATTGATTTTACTCTATTACGAATTTGGTTTCATTACTGCATTTGTGCACCAGCGATTATCGCTTTTAATGAAATTCAATTGTTCCTATTTGTTTTTTCCACATAAACAGAGGCACACGCAACGTTTTTTGTCTCACTCTCTCTCTCTCTCTCCCTCTCTCATCTATCCAGCCTTCTTTTCCTTATCATAAATTCTATTTACACAAGAGAACTTATTTGATTTGCTAATTTAGGCCTTGTGATAAAGCAAATTAAAATGAAAAACGGGAAACACAATATATTTTTGAGGGAGAAAAGGGATTCTTCTATTTGAGAGATGCTACGAAATAAAACCCTTTTCTTATCAATCAATGTAACTTAATAGATTAATTTGTACGACTATATACAAGGCTGCATCGAGCAATGAGCAACCCACCCAACCCCTTTTTATTTTTGTTTATACACTGATCCAATAAGTAGCGATTTTATTCAACAAATAGTAAACGTTACATAAATAGCTTCCACATTTATCAATATCAAATAAACAAAGAAGAACAAAAAATATAAATAGATGCTAGATGCACAATCTTCATAATGCAAGGACTGACAGTAGCAAAAATAATTGAAAACACAAAAAAAGTAATCAAGTCATTATTACGTAAAAGAATACAATCATGTTGTTATATAATAATATAAATTAATGAGCATATGAAGAGTTTTCTCTGGTTCTTGTCATTTATAAAATAACAAAAGACCAAAGGAAACAAAAAAAAATATGAAATACAGAAAATTTGGATAAAAATCGCCAACTGGAGGATAAACCTGAGCTTCTAACCCTCAATCTCACATGTTTATCTATCTACGTTAACACACCCTTATACCCATTACAACCCTCAACGGTTCACATGTGTATAATTCAAGGCCACACCTTTTCTCTCACTCTCATTCTTAATGCAATTCCATATATAATATATATATATATATAATCGTTCATTCCAACATGTTATTCGCACTTCTTTGACTAGTGTTTGTCCGCATGTTAAAAAAAAAAAAAAAACAAATGGGCGTTCCAGCCTCGTGTAAATTATAAAAAAAATAGTATTTCTCTCTACGTACAAAAAAAAAAAACAAAAAACAAAATACATCGTAGATAATACCTTATGCACCGATAAGTGACATTGAAGCCAACTCTATTGACATCCAACCAACTCGTGTGTCCTCAATGTATTTACAAATAGCAATTGTCGACGATTAAAAGCAAACATTAACCTAATTTCACTGCATATACACTCAATCCCGCTTGTCCATACTAAATAAATAATCATTTGCACCAATGAATATTTCTCTCTTTTTTTTTCATTTGTTTACAGAAGTCCACCTTTACGTCCAAACAGTAATGAACTAATAGTACCTAGCGCAGATTGCGTTGCGGATTCCTTGGTAACAACCGGTGGCGCCGCTGCTGGTTTCACTTGTCCAAGATCGGGTCTGGTGGTGCCAGTGCCATTTCGTCTCAGTCTTGACGCTCGACTGTCACGTGAATTCATTCCCCACGGTCCCGATCTTACAGACTGATCCGAATCATCTCTATCATCCCCTCTTGATTTGAATTTTGAACTTGTCAACGAGTCATTGCTATCTGACGATGATATTGTCGATGACGCTGACGATCCGAGTTTCTCTGTGGACATTGAGCCCTTGAGAAATGTCAATTGTGCCATGGGACTCTCGACCGACCTGCGAGTGCACAGCGCGCCCTGAAGTGCCAATGGTGAAATGGATGAGCTCGCAGCAGTTGCCATAATTGTGTCAATTCCAATTCTCTCCAATTTCTCCACCAGTCTAATGCCAGTCAGAGCTTTTTTCTCGGACCTCGATAACGCTGGTTTTCGCTTTCTCTTTGACTGTGAAGCTGCTGCTGCGACTGCTGCTGTTGGTGGTGATGGCGATGGTGGTGCAGATTCACCGCTAAATGTCCGTTTTAGTAGTTCTGCACCAGTGCTAAATAATCCAAATGAGAGAGGACTATTGTATGGTACGGGCGATGTTGGGCGAGAAGGCGGTGGCGATCCATCGGGGCTATTGTACGGTGTCGCAGTGGGTGTAAAATTTTTCTCACTGCACGGTGTCGCAACACACGATGGTGTAACAGCTTTGATTCCCCTTTCATTGAGCATTTTGGCAAGACCAAAAGTCGTGGAGAATGTCGATGTGGAATTGCGTCTTGATAATGTTCTCGGTGTATTAAAACCCGAATTCATTGCGCTACTTGGCGCAGTAGCAACACGACTGCTCATCACACTTGATGTAACATTCATTGGATCTTCAGGATGTAAAACTGTACTATTAGTAAATGTATAAACTGAACCCGTGTCTTGGAAGAGTTTTCCTGGATTCGCATACTCCTCATCTTCTTCCAAATCCGCTAGAGTAAATGTTTCCAATCCCAAGTCTTCTAAACCACGACCACCGCGTGTTTTAACACCCGGCCGATCCTCCAACAGTCCACTGAGTGTTGGAGTTGCCAATTGTGACCAATGATGAAGTGTCTGTGAGCCCTCCATTGGTTTGACAATTTGTAATTTTTCTGGTAATCGCCAACCCGACGAATTTCCACTGAATCCACTCAAATTACCATAGCTACCAGTTGACATAATACTGTCAGGCGTTCGACAACCAAATGGCAAGAGAGTTGGCGGTGAATGTACAATACCACCATCATAATCGAAATTGTAACCGGTGCCAGTGCTAAGACACGCTCGTCTTGCAATAACTTCAGCTGGTGTAAGCCGTCGCAATGCTGCCTCAAGATCAGCAGCGCCTGGCGCGCCTGGAACTCCAGTTGGATGGGGTCCTGGATATTCCTCCGAGTCAGTTAACAAAGAGCCTTCACTATCACTCTGTCCAGTCGAATCCAAACTTGGGAATCCCGATGTCATATGTGGTCTCATAGTACCACAACTCATTCGCGGTCCCGAGCCAGACGTTGACAATGTTGAAGTTGTCATGGATCCAATTCGTGGAAATTGATTGGCGTCATTGACGCCATAGCCGCTTCTTGGCACACTACGAACTGTTTCAAATACTTTTTTATATGTTGGAATACGATCAGTGATAATTCCAGAGTCGAGACTCAGCTCGGAATACAATGACGACTCGAGTTCTGATGCAATTGAATCGGGCTGCGGTACAGCGCCCATTGATGGGAAAAATGATCCACCTCTCACTGTAGGCATTCGACTCTTTCTCTGTTTTCTCAATTGTTCCTGTGTTTCCGCAAGCAAATTCACAACTTCGGCGTATTTATCTTTGAAATCAACGAGCTCAGCGGCCAGTGTATTTTGATTATCACGTGTGATAACGAGTGTTGAGCTGACATCATCGTGTTCGGTAATCAATTGCGCCAGTCGTAATTCAGTTTCTGCCAATTTACCCGTCAAACTAATGATTTGTTCATGTTGCAATCGGTTCTCCTCCTTTTGTCGTCCTAATTCATCAGCAATACCATCAACTTCCATATTGGCGCTCGCCAACTGATTGGCAATGTCCTTAACTAAACGTGCCTCCTGTTCCTCACATGTGTCTGTCTCATGAACAAGCTGTGTAAACTCACATTTCAATTGTTTATTCTCATCTTCCAATGTTAATATTCGCCTTTGCATAATATCAAGATTAATACTACGTAAACCAGTTGGTGTACTGGTTTCTGAGCCCGATTCCTCCACATCGTTTGTTAATATTTGTATTAATTCAGTTTTCTTAATCAATTCATGACTCAATTGTGTTATTTTTTCATTGGCTGATTTCAATTCTGTCTCCAAGGCATTGACATTAGTTTCGAGTTTCTGATTGTGCGTCAGAAGTTCTTTGCCAATGCGTGCCGTTAGCTCCAAATCTTTTTCTTTCTGTTTACATAAAATTCAATTCATTATAACAATCTACAATATGTTACATACTGTAAAATTTATTAAATGTATAGTGTATTGATGTGTTTACCTCCTCCAGAAGCCTTGTCACTGCTTCTATATCATTATAGGTTTTGGTCATTTGGCTCACTCGATTGCTACATAGAACTGCAACAAGAAAAAAAGACCAAGTCAATTCAATACACAAGTGTAAAGAAAAATACATCAAGCACTGCACATTATTTATGACTGCTGCAACGATAAAAAGAAAAAGAAAAAAAAACACAAAAAAAAATCAGCATTGAACGCAAAGAGGCCGGACAAACTATCTAATATATTCCGTCTACATATGCAAGATCTACAGCATTTTTATGGCTGCAACGCGTTACAGCAAATATCAATTAAATCGACGAATTGTTCAGTTCAACAAATGTCAATTAATGAACAAATAACATTTGCTATAATTATTCCTTTTTCATTGCATCAAGATACCTGACAAGAAGATATTATGACGTGGACTCTCCCGTACATCCACAATGTCACCCCGTTTACTTTCAATATAACCAATGTCCTAGACAACATTTACTTCTCATAACACTTTGACCTTTTATTCTAGGCTATTTATACACGCACATGAATTAATAAAAATAAAATAAAATTTTTCCAATAGTAACAGTGTGAACCGGCAACTCTCACAAATATTCATAAACACATGATTAATATTCAACACCATGTGAAAGATCTCGCAAATATTTCGTGTTAAACTACAATGCTTCTTCTCATTCTTCGTCTTCTCCTTTTTTCTTTATCGCAAAATTTTATTTTATAAATTGAACACACACGCCAACTCGTGTCGACAATTGTGAATGGTGCAATCAAGTGTATGTGCTGTGCTCCACTCTCATGAGATTCAATTGCATCTCTCTCAACTCTATCGATCGATGTATAGACACGTCCGGGGGATGTGCAGTTATGGCGCAGTCGCCAACATCCCTTTCACGCAAACCACGTGCGCATAATAAAAAAAAAAAAAAAAAAAAAAAAACATAGTCACAGGTTATTTATAGGATAAACAGAATGTATAGTAACATTTTGTTCAATTTAAAATTATACTTTGTCATCATTGTGTATATGGGGAAAGTGCATATACTCATGATGATAGTTTAGTTACGCTTCGTTAATAATTTATGGCTTTATGCTTGTGTGATTGTTGATTAGAGCGCATCACGGCGACTCACTCGATTAATTCACTATATTCCATATGTGGAACAATATTAAATATTATTCTCCAAGGCTTATAATCTTCACCTGATTACGATAATGTTATGCATGACAAAACATAAAATATATACGAACACACACATATAAACAGATGAAAGTATTCATAACGGCTAAGTGATCTGCTAAAATGTAAATCAACTGCTATTTCAAATTGAAACTAGGAGAGAAAATAATGCTAAAGCGTAATTGGTAAAAAGCCCACAAATTGATATTCAATACTAAAAAGTGAGTAAAAAAAAAAATAAATATATTTAACCGCAAGCAATAAATAAATGAAAATATTGTGAGGTGGCTCATGGTGGCATTTTTTTTTCTCATTTGTCAATTGATACGTGCCAGCATAGAAGTTGTGCTCGCGAAATCTTCAGTGCTTATTTTTCTCTGCCTCACTTTTTCTCTTTTAATTTAAAGCATTATTAGTACACATGTGGCAGTGATATATATTTTACTGACACGAGATACATGTGTAGGGCGCCTCAGCAGGTGAACCAAGAAGAAATAGAGGTGAACCAGCGCTGGTACAGCCATTGCAGCTCCAACAGGGCGTTACCCCGGTGGTCGATGAGCCTGATGACATCTGTCGCCGATCATCATGCGGTGATGCGCCGTCTTGGCCATCATAAATATGCTCACTGTCCTCCAATTGATCCAATAATTTTGGTATATCCTCATCGTATTCGTATGGATCGTCATCATGATTGGAGCAATTGCTCGACAACTCACGATTAGACGTGGCCGACTCCGATATTTCGTTTTTGGCAATTGTATGATTCTCTTTTGGATCCAGATCCACCACGATATTGCCTCGGCCCCACAAGGGCACAAAGCGCCACCAAGAACTACCATCATAATTGTTCCACATCTATTTTACATTCACTTTTCTCATATACGTATTAAATAAAAAAAAAAAAAAAGTAATTACATAGAACAAATTAATACAACAACAAATATAAATAGTAGCACTATTGAATTTCATTAACAACTGAATATTGAGACATTTCTAAGCGTTCAATAATATTGAAATATAGTACGTGACCTGAAGCACGTTTGAAAATGGACTGAAGTATTTGGATAATAAATCTTGGGGCGGGGATAAACCAGCCTGAGGGACAATTTACCTGATGGACCTTTCTTATTAATAGTTTTCAGTGTATGAACACGTCGTATTGTCAATTCTATGACTCATTTTATAATGGAGTTCAATTGTATTTGTATTTTAACGAGGTTATCGCAGTACAAGGCAATACAATATACCAATAAGACTCTCTCATTCTCGATTCAAATCATTAAAAATATATATTAATTAATGGTGATACTTTCGTTTAGCGAAAGCATGTTATATTGATTCAATGAATTGTGTTTATGATATTTCGCTCATTATTGTTGTACGTGTTGTTTTCAATGGTGTGTGTGTGTGTAAAGTAGTAAAGAAAAAGAAAAAAAAAATGAAGACAAAAGTGAAATTAAGGTGCCGTGATAAAATAAAGATATTAATAAAATATTGTGATGGCTTTCGCCACTTTACATTTACTTTATTTGTGACATTATGTAAACAAAAGATAATGACAAATTAATATTTTAACTTATAGGTAAATGACGATGTGGAGTGACGTCGGAAGGTTTTCGATCGATTAAAAACAGTGAAAGTATAGGTGTAGGTGAGATAACGAACGTAATATATAGCGCAATAAAAATGTAAAAATAAACCAAAACATTTGATAATGAATGAAAAATATAATAATTTAACGAGTAATTGAAGTGATAGATATTGGACAAGTTTTTCATTGAAATAATATAAATAACATAGGAAAGATGTAAAATGGAGAATGAAAGAAAAAAAAAGAACATTTACATATAAAAAAATTACGAGATACAGAGTGTTATGTGGCGAAAGGGCAAGATTACGTCATCAGCGGTAAGCTTACGTCAAAGTTCACGCTGTCAATATTAATGCACTGTGCATGCAAGTTATTTATTATGATTTTTTTTATTTTGCCATTGACAATTGGCGAATGACAGGTGGAAAAATACAAATATCGATAAATAGATGTGATGGAACCAGTAAACTTTGGACTTTAATACTTATAATGAATCGCCAATTTTGCTATATGTTTGCTAAAAGAAAAATGTCTACACATAACCTATAAATGTATATAAAAATGCATTGTTATATCTATGTATTTACCATGAAAATTGTCGTCTAGACGTTAATTAAATTTCTTGTCAAAGAGACAAATTTCATAAAAGGCGTTTTTTCTCTTTTCTCTTTTATATATATGAGATAATAATCTTGAAACGTGAAAACAGAAATGAAAAATCTTTATAAATTTATATCTTTTATCATCTCCTTTCTATTATTAAACACTTGACACTTATCTCATATTAATGTAATAACACACCAATTACATTATACACCCACAATACGTGATATTATCAGATGATTAGTGATATTCATTTGAGTTACAAATGGCAATCACGAGACTTTGCGTCAGTAGTGTTAAAAGCTCGATCCGCCATATTGGGAACGTCATGGACGACACGGAACGAGAGTGAAACGCGGAATAGAATTTACTAAAAAAAAAAAAATAGTGAATGGGAATGGTGAAATGGAATGTGCATTTGCGCGCGCAATTACAAAAATTGTAAATCGACAATGCTGTAAATTGAAACGTTTAATAACGTTTTTCCTTTTATTTGTCATTAAAATATCACAAAGAGACATTTTATCAGCGATAAAATATAAAATAATATTATTACTTATTAAATAAATAAATAAATAAATCAAACGATCAAACAAGAATATTTGGAGAGAAAAAGAAAATATACTAAGCAACAATTTCATGCAAATCGGAAGATAATAAAACGAGAGCAGCATATATTTTTGTTTTTTCATTTCGACAACATTCTCGTATTAAATTGCATGGAGCAACAGATAATGATTATGATTGCTGGCTGGTTAAATACCAGGTACAAAACCAGGGAAAAAGGTATATAGTGAAAGAGGGGTTTTGTCACGCCATGTAAATTACAAGTCTCAAGTGAGGTCATTTATTGCCTTAGGATGTATCTTGTCAATTTACTTTACAACACTTTATAGTATTTTTGCATTCGCTATGTCAAAACAAATACCAAATATATTTTTCTTTTTCATTTATCCATTTTGTTCTTATCTGACAATGTTGGATAAAATAATGAGCTAGTAGAGCACGATTACTTTATAATGAAAGTAAAACTCTATACAGAATGATTGAAGTTAATACGGATTTGAGGTCACGTTAATTGTCACGCGATGCGCGAGCGGTGAAATTATACATAAAACGAGACGACAGAAGAAAAAAATACAGGACTTTCCATGTGCACCAGATGCAGGTCGCATAAGGTTACATAAAAGATCGACAATTAGAATAAAAAAAAAATGCCAAAATAATTTCAAATTTTAATTAGAAATCCTTCGCGGAAAATCCGAAGAATCTCTATGACAATTGTTTTTCCTTCATCATTAAATACTCATAATGAATTATTTTAATAATAGTATTAATAGCAAGTTGAATTATATCATTGAACATATGTTGACATGAAGTGTATGAGGAGAATTATTTTATTTACACTCAAGCTAAAACCTTAATCGGCTTTAGACATTGGAACTTGGATTAAACGTGGATTTTCAGCAACAATTACATTGCGATTTCTAACCTCAACACTCTCAATAATCCACGCACATTCACCCTCGTCATTTTCTAAATTCTCCAAAAAATCCTTTGCATGTTCTTTCGTCATAACAATCGACAATCCACCAGATAATTCCGATTGTATTTCACGTAATAATGCAATTGAACAACCCAGTATTTTTGCTGCATTATGCATTTTTGCTATTATTGGCAAATTACTGATCACAAATTTCACTTGGCTCAGTTGCTTCTTCACCACTATATCTACATAACCCAGAATAACATACCAGGCTATTTCACAAACCGCATGTGGATTGTACATAAAAAAAAAATAGCAAGAAACAATAACTCAGGTCACAAAAAATGAAAATTAATAAAAGAAAAATTCAATTCTCAAGTGATTGGACCGCTTCAGTTTTGTTTAGTCAATGTCTTATTAATTAAAATTTACTATTAGAGGCTTTGAAAAGTACACTATAATTTATTTATACATGGCATTAAAACTGAATATCAAATGATTAAGTATATTGCTAAGGACAGTAACATACGACACATTAAAAAATAATTCTTGTGCATAATATAAAGATAATTAGTTGTCTGAAGCGGCTTGCTATAAGTAGCATCTGTACAATTTTGTAAATCAATTGACAATACAATTGATAGTACGTAAATTTGAGAACCAAATAATATTTATGGAGAGCTCAAAAGCCGATAACAAAAATTATTTCTCAGTGAAAAATTTGTATAAAAAAACCTGTAGTACACCAGTCCTAATAACTTTAAATTCATACCCATACCTAACCTCAAAATTTCAAGTAAATCATGATTCAAACTCAAACTATGAGTGTAAAAATATTTACAATTTTTCGTTCGATATTTCATGAAATATATATCTACATATTAACCTATTTGCAATATATTATATATTCGTTTGCCGTGAAACATTCGTTTTATATTCAGTGAATTTCATTATTGTTATTTATGAATTTACTCAAACGCTCCAACCACTTTGACTATTTATTACATCCAATATTTATTTATTTTTTTTTATTTTCGTATTCTCCAACTTGTTTCATAAGAGTCAATGCAGGTGAATTACTCCCGATCATAATATCAATAGCGCGCCATTTTGCCAATTCAACATCTTCTTTTGTAAAGTGTAATGATATTTTACTCGGTTGTTCATCAATTTTCTCCATATATTGTGACAATACAAGTGCCACAGTGGTACTTAGCGGAGTTGTCAATATCAAAACATCGCCCTGATACCCAAGATTCGATCTAAAGAACTGTTGATGATTGAGTATTGTTGTGACAACACCGCCAATAGCTACCGAAGGATTCTCTATAACTCTTATCGCTTGAATAACAATATTATGTTGTTTTGCCGAAACCATATAATCGTAGGAATGACAATATTTCTCTCGCGCAATTCCACACAATTGGATACTGACAAAATCATTCTGCGAGCTGAATACCATGTAATTCCCACTGCCAATAATCCATTCATTACATTGGCGAATGCTATGTGCCCAAGTAAATATGGCTCTTCGACAATTGGCGATAAAAAGTTTGCAGTTTCAATAAGAATAAGGTTATTGTCGATTACAGTTGTTGCAATTTCTTCACTCAATATTGTTGATGGATAATTAAATGTCGCATCGTCCTACAATATTAAGGCAATAAATGAATAAAATAAATCCATAATTGTCTGCCATTGTGTGAACACTGACAGATGATTAACAATTGGTACCTGATTAGCAACATATGTCATTAACAGTGATTGTAAATCATGATGATTTGGTTTTGCTAAACACTGATGATTGCCATACTATTTAGTCAATTGAAAATCAGACGATAAAGCATGATTTTGAGGGAATAAATGGCAAATTCTCATGTCCATTATCTCGTATCAATTCAGCATTTTCAGGTGCAATTTGTTCAATTGCTTGTTGTAATTCAATTGTTTTAGCCCCTGACATATTAATTATCGGACACTATTTTTGGTAATGAAAAATGAAACTCGCTTTAGAGCCAAATTGCCAGGAATATTATCAAAAATATAAGAATAATACGGATAATGAAGAGAACCCACAAGGAACAAAGTGCAATTATACAATGGCGTCTGAACAATACATAATCGATTGTAAAAGTAATGTAATATGGCGAATATAGCGCCAAAATTAATTTTCAAATTAAAAATCAATCGATAAATTTTAATATTAATACACGCTATGATAATTACAACGGTAATAATAAACAATTACAAATAACCGCAAAAGTAATTATGTAATCTTATTTGCTAATACAAGTCGACAAATAACTCAAAGAAATTTGCCAACAAGTATATATGTGAAATTAACAGATAACGGTACACTAACTGGCGACATTTTATATGTGCTTAGATACAAATCGCTCAAGTAATTAATTATATCTTGCTAACTATACAGTCAAGTGTATATATTCAAGCTTAAAGAGAGTCACCGAAGAACGGTATTTTCGTTGTCACTCAACAAATGCCTATCTCACCGTCACCTTTTATTCTTAGCAACTGTGAAGGGAGACCTTTGTGGTTATGTTGCGTGTACTTATACTAATAGTAATAGTGTCCTAAATATCAATGTGACATCTCTCTTTCATATTCTGTCTATTCATATTATTGCTCGATTAATCTTTACGATAGAACGTGACTCTCGATAAATAAATAATATGTCTAAACACATTTACAGTATGTTTGGAGACAACTCGATTTATTCCGTAAAATTACATTTACATATAAAATATCATATCATAAGTGTATATGTACCTCGATTGAGCAGCAATGTCCTGATGACCCTGATGTAAATCTTGCCGTGTTTTGTACGTGCGACATGAAAGAGGAAATCTGATAAATCACCATCACCTTCATGAATGTCAGTGTCTTGAAGTACTTCTTTCAATGCTTCAACTCTCTCTTCCTCTGTGCTTTCATCTGGTGTACCAAGTTTTTTCTCAAGGTATTCAATGACCCCAATGTCCTCCCATAATTCATCAACACATTGTCTTTCCTCAACTTCTGGCATCTCCCAAATGCTTGTAAGTTTGTCAGAGGTGTTTGCGGATGATGGTGTTGTAGTTTCATTGTTGCTCACTGACAATCCAGGAAAAGAAACGTCCAATGCTAGATAATTAAATGTTGAACCACCAAGTGCTATTGTTGAACTGGATGATGAAGCACCAGCTTTGCAACGCGCACCTGATGATGATGATGATGATGATAAAGATAATCTGTCAGCATTTGTCTTGCTCATGTCATCACTAAGATTCCTTTGGCTTTGGTGTTTTATTCCTTTTCCTTTGCCTTTATATTTCAATATATTTTTATTTAAATAGTTGAATTGAAGAAAAATAATCTCCACTGATTTGTCACAATGGACGAGACATTTTCATTTTCTTTTCATTACATTGTCTTTAACATATGAAAATATGGACCATTTATCGTAATATTATGCAGTCACACGTTTTAATCCATTCTCTCTCTTCCAATAAATTAGTGAGAGCTGAAATTAATCATTATTTTATTCACAATAAATCGTCTCACCTAAATAAATTGCCATTCGATCGTATTGATTTTCGCTCTCATTCCATTTTAAATATCATACAATTATATTCTGTATAATTTTCGATATTCAAATCTACATTTCAACAATGCTTTCACTTCTGGATCATGTCTGGGAAAATGATGAACTTTGATTGCAAACAAAAAGGTCAGCCCTATTACTATTTTGAATTTCAATTTGCCACCTGATATTTTATATATACAATTGTTGTATAAAATTATTGAAGCGCTCGGTTTGTATTCTACGATTTCCAAGAAAAAACTTTATTTTATTGGCACATACATCAACATCATTGAAGTATACACCGATCAGTTGGAGTTATTTTACTGGTGTTGGTTATGTAGCAACAGCCGGGGGAAAATAATCGAGTTGATAAAAGAAAAAGGAATTATTACGGTACTTAATGGGTATGACTGGTTTTGCAATGCACGTACTTCGATCAGCAACAATATGACATGGGACCTCTATCTAAATTGTCGTGCGAGGACAATCAACTTGGATAATTATTCTGTCTTCTATCATATAATATATATACAATGTCTGTCTGATGTCCTTCAGTCTGTCGTCTAACATGATTCCTCTATTATTTTATTTCCATACGTGAACACAAATGCAACACAATGATTATTCAACACAAATTGCAGCTACTTTTATATTACGATATATATGGTAACAATGAATTACATGAAAATTTTTCACGTACCTCATTGCAATAATAGAAAGAAAAAAAAAATGAAAATTAATAGTTTGATGAGAAAATATGGATTGTAATTAAGTAAATTATGAAAATAATATTCAAAACTGTATGTAATTACTATCGAGAATATGATAATATTTTTTTTTTCTCCCATCATTATCAATTTGTTAAAGCGAAAGAAAGAGGAAGAGAGAGGAAGAAATTAAATTGAAATTATATAAATTAGAATGTGAAATTGTTGTAGAGTGTATTGCCGGTATATGCAAGCTGATAGGATGAAATTACGTCAGTTAATTGTGCGGGGGGGTATAACCGATCGATTTCCTCCCTCCGTGAAAAAAAAAAAAAAAAAATGAAAACAAAGAAAAAAAAAAAAGAAAAAACCTATTGAGGACGTCGAATCATCAGTGTGCCATCAATTAAATGGATATCAGACCCTGTCGAATGATTACAATGGAAGAGAAAAAATGAACACGAAAGAAAAAGAAAAAGAAATTGGTCGGATAGTCCTTTCACTTTTTCTTTCTTGTTTTTTTTCTTCATATTGTTATACTATCGCTTTTTGTAATCTGATGGGAATAATTGGGATTGATTACGAACCGCGGTGGATTGACATTTCCGGCAATGAGAGAGCCAAAGCGGAAACTGCGTGAAATACATACACACTTTGTATTTGATAATAAATTGCAAAACATCAAGAAATATTTAATTGTGTCACATGCACATCAATAATTCAAATAGACAAATTTTAATTGTATGTAAATATTGAAGATATTTTTCAGAAGAAAAATATTTCGAAATTGAAACGGACAATTCGCATGCAATAGATGAGGAGCCGATAAAATTGGAAATTTGTAACATTCAAGAATAATTTATTATCACTTCAGTCCCGCAAACAATACAATTAGAGAGTGTACGGTGACTTTGATACCAAGGTCACTGCATTGACTTTAAGACTGGGTAGGCCGACATTACATACCAAGCGTATACAATTTAACAATTTAACACATTTACTTATGTATAACATCAATAAACGTGTAAAAAAAAAAAAAAAAAAAAGCGATAAAAAAAAAAAAAATACAGAAAAAAGGAAAAAATAATAAAATAAGGCGACTCAATCATGTAACAACATCTACGAATCGACTCATAAAACATTATCACCTTTTATTAGTATCATTTTGTACTCTTTATATTTTATTTAACTCTTTTTATTTCTCATATTGTTGTAAAAACCAATCGAATTTAAAAACAATGGCATTATTTATCTGTTGATAAATTATTAGTTAGATTAATCAAATACACATAGTGAATTCAATTTGGGCCATTTAATTAATTGAATTTGTATCGCTATCATGAAAACGTATCGGTATTATTAACTGAGGAGAAATAATTGGAGCAAACAATGATTCTACATATTTATACTACAGTTGGTATTTTTATTCATACCAATTAGGTCGCATCGCATACTCTACTGATTTATTACATTATAAAAACGATGAAAAAAAAAATTCCCTTTCCGGATAAGCCACATCTTCATTTGCCTCTCTCTCTCTCTCTCTCTGTTTTTTTTTACAATTTGAGGAAAAAAAATTTGTTCTGTCCTGTATCGGAAATACCCAATAATTTATTCAATTTATTCAACAGTGTCTAAATTGGAATTATTTATTCTAGTTTTTTTTTTTTTTCATTTTCAATTCTCTGCTATATAACTTGAGTAACATTCGGAGAAGGGGATTGGAGAGTCATTGACATGAAGCAACATATTGGATTAACGGTCAGTGTCTATATAGCAACCAGTATTCAACCGGTCTTATATATGAAGACGTGCTATGTTGGTAGAAATTGCACAAATGTAAAGTCTATACATATATGTGTGGTTTGTAAAAGAGCTTACATAAGTCTGATAACACACATGACGT
>CAJUYH010000541.1:63860-89551 GCA_910591685.1 Galerucella tenella | reverse complement strand
CTTGTTGAAGTTGGTTAAGCTGGTGTCTATGCTCGGAATTTCAATAAGCCATGGCGGTGGTATATCAACATTTGCTTCTAGTATGGAAGGTATCTGTATGTCTAGTTGTATGATATATTTGGAAACTCTCTTTTATCCAGTGATTGCTCTCCTAGCTCTACTTGTAAGCTTTCGATAGGGGATGTTCTATAAGCTCCAGAAATGATGCGCAATGCTTGGTTTGCTATGACATCTAAACGTTTTAATATGCATTTTTTAGCGGAGGCGTAGGCGATGGATCCATAATCGATCTTGGAATAAAAATGAATTTTCTATAAACAAATATATACACAACGAATTCTAATTGTTTAAATTCATATTCACAGTGAAATGAGGACAATTATTCAAATTACTAATTATAACATTGGGTAATTTGTCTTTTTCTTAAGTAACAAATATTTTTCACTGTCTGACACTTCTGTCGAATTAACTGTCAGCACAAAAGTTTATACAACAAACGACTAAATTCAAGGCAACTAGATAATCAAGTAGCTAAAAAAGAGTGTTAAAATGAAAACCCCATTTAACAAAAATTGGTCATTTACGCACGCTTTTGGGTGTTATAATGAAAGTCCCATATAAAAAGCATTGTTCATTTACGCACGCTTTTTATGTATAATGTATGATTTCATACATTTTTTTTGGTTCGTAAAAATAGTTATTTATGATATAAGAATGAGCGAAGCGCATTCTGCAATTCACATAAGTGCCTTAAAAGGTACTTTTAACACGTATATCATACAATATTTTTTCTACAAACGTTCAAAAAATGCAATAATACAGTTTGAATTAAATTTTAAAAACCTTTATTGATACATCCAATGGAGATAATTTTAAATTATTTAAATTTAAATTCCATTTTTTCTGCGCATCATTCCTCCTTATCCACGGAAAATGGTAAAACAGCAGTGCAGGAAATTAATTTGTCAAATTGCACAAATTGTACCATTAATATCAATGTTGATAAATAAAATCTAAATATTTTGACGTATGCTTTCAAAATTTGACAATTCACTTTTACCAGCAGTGCCATAAACATTTTAAGGCACTCAGTGTCTTAAAGTGACATTTTTAAGGCTTCTATGGAGTGCAAAAAATGGCATTTTCAACACGTTTATAGAAAAAAAATATTAATATTAAAAATAATAGTTATTTATGATACAAGTGCGTGAAGTTATACTTTTGCGCACGAGTTGCGAAAATGCAAGGCACGAACGTAGCGAGTGCACTAACTTAACAATAACTTGAGTAAACCGAAAAATTCAGATAATTTTTCTATAAGAAAAGCAAAAATTCAAATTCACCTGTTATCCATCTTAACGAACTCTCATTACTGTTCGGGAATAATAACATGATAGTTAAGTTCATTTTTAGATGATATCATACACTCCCGATAATTTTAATACAAATACCATCCCAAAGATTCGACGTGATAATATGTTATGTTTTGCATTGAAAATATAAAGTAAAACATAGATACACGCTGTTTTTGAAATGAAAAAAACTATGTGTGTGTGTGTGATGGTAGCAACGGCATCAGCTCTCGCTATTTGCCACATACTATTTGATATGGGTATTAATCTATACACTTATATCAAATATCAATATTAGTTGTCTTGACAAATTTTACTATTAAGTCAAAAATATTCTTATTTCCTGTACCTAACAGAGATGTGATACAAGTTGGTAGTTGTATATTATGTTGTAGTAGATCTTGTAGAAAAAGGTCTGTCGCCTGTCTATTATTCTTACAACCAAAAAATAAATGGTTTGTACAAATCTGCTACCTCATCGTTATCACAATAAGTGCAATAGGGAGATCTCACCACACCAATTTTATGAAGATGGGCCGGGAATCGGCCATGGTTCAATTTTAATCTGGATATGATGCAAGTGTATGCTTTGCTGACAAAAGGGAATGCGTAATGTGGAATAATATTCGGTAAATACTGATGGATTTTAAAGTAATGATTGTTAGAGCCTGTTGCCGCTTTCGTATAGATCGCATTCCATTCCTTCCGAATGAATTTCTTACATTCGTTAGTAACATCGTGAAACGGTACTAGCGGTATATTGATATTGTCAATTCTGCAAGCTCTTTTCGCTTCGTTATCTACTCTTTCATTGCCTATGACGCCAACATGTGCCTTCGTCCAAATAAAATGTATTTTCACATTTTTGGTGTAGAGATGGAGAAGCAGTTTTTTTATGCTGAAAATTATTTCATTTTTAAATTGCTTTGTTGGTGAGCTATTCAAAGCCTCTAGAACAGACTTGGAGTCGCTAATTAAAACAGCGCCTGGCACTGATCCCTCCAGTTACCAAATGAGTGCCTTTTCAATCGTTGCTTCTGCAGTGAAAACTGAAAAGAAGTTTTTGTTCCGGTAATGTTCAACTATATTATTATTGGCGACGAAAAATGCAGAAAACTATAATCCTTAGGAAACAAATATCAAATTCACAAATATAGTCCAATAGTAATACAGGCTAGAAATTTTACTAACGTTTGCAAGTTACAGACCAGCAAAATTGGAATTTCAAAAATAATTGTTACTGATTCGACCGTTTCAAATCGATTGTGGTCCTCTGAATCTGGATCACATTCTCCAGCTCGACTTTTTTTAAATAACCATCAATAACACCGAGTCTAGTACAAGAAACCACTCGTTTCACACGTATATTAAGCTGCGGGGGTCATTTTGGAGGGCACGTTCCGGACCCGGCTCATAATTTGTTGCTATTTTGTTGCTAATTTGTTACTAAATAATTGATTTTGTTGCGTGGTCCCCTACCGTAATAATAACTTAGGTTAGCCAAGTGCAATATCTCGGTAACAGAGGAAACTAGCGATACCAGCCTGGTGGCATATTTTGTTGTTAATTTGTAGCTTCCAGATGGTATGATCCATTTTTCTTGGAAATATCCCCCAGTCGTTAAACTTGATAACGCTCTTCTTGGGTTATTTGTAGTATTAAGTTACGGTGGTCAAGTGCGATATCTCGAAAGCCAGACGAGCTAGCGACACGAGCCAGGCGGCATATTTTGTTGCTATTTTGTTGTTTTAAGGTAGCTTTACCGAAAAATTCCAAAAACCACGCTTACATGTCAAACTCACCCTCGCGCAGTATTAAGTTGCGGTGGCCAACTGCGATATCTCGAAAGCCAGACAAGCTAGCGACACGAGCCAGGCGGCATATTTTGTTGCTTTAAGGTGGCTTCACCTCACCTTACTTAACCTAACCGCCGTAACTCAATACTGCGCGAGGGTGAGTTTGACATGGAAGGGTGGTTTTTGGATTTTTTCGGTAAAACCATCTTGAAGAAACAAAATATGCCGCCTGATTCGTGTCGCTAGCTTGTCTGGCTCCCGAGTGCAGTTGGCCACCTAACTTAGTACTGAGCAAGGGTGAGCTTGACATGTAGGGGTGGTTTTCGGAATTTTTCGGTGAAGCCACCTTAAAGCGACATAATATGCCACCAGGCTCGTATCGCTAGCATCCTCCGTAACCGAGATATTGCACTTGGCTACTCTAGGTTAATATTACGGTAGGGGACCAAGCGTTTCGTGGCAACGGCTGGAGCAGCAAAATCAATTATTTAGTAACACATTAGCAACAAAATAGCAACAAATTATGAGCCGGGTCCGGATCGTGCTCTCCAAAATGGCCCCCGCAGCTTAATATACGTCTCATTCACCAGGCAGCAGCACTGGCATAGAATGCCAGGATATTGGTTTTTTAAGTAACAGAATCCACACCTGGCTTCTTCTGTCAATTCTATTAGCTTTCTGATTGTGACTCACCAACAGAAAATCATTCGAATATCTCGAAAATTATGATAACCATTTGTTTTCTCGTTCACTGGTGTGGTCGTCCACTTCTTCAACTAGCTATACATTCATTTGTTTGGCTTTTCCTCACCAGCCAATACACTTGACCTAAATATTTGTCATTTCCCATAATATTCTTCATGAATCCAACCCAACTGATAAAATAGCTTATGATGTTTGTAAGAGTCTTTTTATATTGAAATCACTGTACAAGCATTGAATATGTATCTAAAATCTGTTGAAATTTCAGCAGCTCGCTCCTAGCAGTGGGCGAATAAAAACATTGAAAATAATTGATCCTCCATCATAATTTTGTCTACCAATAATTATTATTATTGAAAAAACATCATATTTTTATTGAGTTTAACACCCCATCGCATAATTTAAGACAAATTACAATTGACGTTGATGTTTCATCCCTTTTTCATCCAAAGTATTAACTAGCGAAATAAATACGGCCCTGTTCATTTTAACTGTCCATTTGTTTTTGTTTACATCGGGCGTAAATGGATCCTGAATAGAGTATGGAGGCATGCTAATACTTATTTTACTAAGAATTTGAAATCTTCCTACGTATATCTTAATCTAAATACTCTCTTAAATGCATTAAACCGATACATATAATATAACAAATTCACGACAAGATGAAAATTGGATGGAATTGAATTATCGCAATACAAATTGTCAACATGATTTATGAGATTTGTACACAGCAACTTAATATTTACTTTAGTAATTTACTAAAATTTTAGACAACGCGTCTCAACGCTCAAATTGATTGAAATTGTCAATAGCCGACAGAAAATAAGTGTATTGTTTAAGAACGACATTGCTGGAGCTTACATTCTGCGTTAGAAACGGGAAGACTACGTCGTAGATTAAATTGCGTTTCACAGCATGGAATGCATGGATTAATGGCAAGAAGACCTAATTGGGATACTAAAAGAAGAAGAAGACAAGATTGGATTAGATTTACAGATCTGTTGTGGTCCTCTGAACCTAGATCGCATCATCCAGTCCGACTTTTTTAAAATACACCACGATTCTTAGATATTCACATTTTCCCTTCCCCTTCTCGAAAAAATATCAAATAATTGGTATTTCACGTGATGTTTATAACCCTTCTTGGTGTGCGTCATCGATTGTTAATGTCCTTCTAGCACATTACGCAGGAAGAAATGGAAAAAAGGCAGGTCTGTGATTAGTACTAATAAAAATATCACAATAATGAACCGTTTGAATGTATTACAAAAGTTAACCCTATTCTATGATTGGTTGATGTTTAGATTACGCGCAAGCGCAACCTATCAGTCGAGAGTTCAAAATACTATGATGGCGTTCCTTTCGTAACGGCAATGTGTTTTATGTGTTTTTCTAATGTCCCACTTACAGTTCTCGTCAGATATGTACTTTGTTGCTTACGGTCAATTATTATTTATGAAAAGTGAATATTAATCTTATTGTTCTATTTATTTAAATAATACAAAAATATGCCTAGATACACGAAAAAACATCAACATTCTGAAAGTTCTCAAGTATTTTCAGTTATAAAAAGCTGGTAATTATTAATTTCATAGCCCTCTTGAATTTGGCTGAATACAATCCTGATTATTTTATACATCAAATTTGAGGTTAGCTATATCATAGATAAAAAAATACTTATAGATGGGAAACTGACCCGTGGCACCCTCTATTTTTACGGGTGGCGCCACCTTGAGAGTCCCGTCAGTACCTCTAACACAAATCAGATGGTTGTGAACTTCGCTAACAGCCGAAAAAGAAGATTCCTGTAATTTTACAGTTTTTGGAGGCATATTCAAAATTACTGTAATTTTACTTTTATTGCAAAATGACATTTATGGTCCATTTTTTGATATTTCATCTAAAGTTACTCAACATTAGATTGATATTACAATAATAACAATCAAATAGTCAAGTAAAATTAAATAAAATGTCAAAAAATGGACCATATAATGCCTGAAGTGAGAAAAATAAAGCAATAATCATCAAGTTTATATATTTTATTGAATAAAAAAAGTATACAATAAATGAAACATTTTTTACATATTTCATTGACAAACATGAAGGAAAATAGATGTTCAACAATACTGGGAAGTTCTTAGCTGTATGGAAGAATAACTACTTCTGTCACTTTTCATCACTTTTCATTTAATCGAACATGTTTTTTATAAAGATAAAGTTTACCGGGTGCATCTCACATTACAGTCTTTCACAAAACATATTCTCGACATTGTCTCTTAAAATAAAAGTCCCACTATAAACAATAAGAACCAACTACGAATATTCAACACACACACAAATAAGCAAAATAGTTTTTAAAAACGAAAACTGGACAAACTCACGATACACGTCAGACAGTTGTCAGGTTAGGATCATAAAGAAATATAATATGGTTAGGATAATAGGTAACAGCGCTGATATATGTGGAAGAATCTGCAACTACCACTAACGGCGTTACAGTTCTCACTAAATTAAAAATTTTAGTACTGACGGGACTCCCTATGTGGCAGCACCCTCGCGCCTTAAGAGATCCCCTACCCTGAGCTATATGTCGAAATAACAAATAAAATGAACGACATAACGAAAACCCGGATATAAGTCACAAACGATGACGCACACCAAGAAGGCTATTGAATGTACCATGACTGTGCAGCCAAATCTTTCGTCTCCCGTGACTTTAGTGACGTTCGGTTAAAGTCGGGATGGGAGCTCTTTTAATGCTCCTACCATGGATACTATGGCTTTGAAGGTTTTTCTATCTTCGCTTATTAGGTCTGTCCTTGTGAGCTTACCATCTATTCTGGAGATTTCTGTGCCACCCACTCCCTTGTGGCCATATTTTTTGTCAGTCATCTTTAATCAAGTCTTGCTCTTTAAGAAGTTGACAAGACAAAATACTGAGGAAAAGGAAAGTATCTGTCAGTTATGTTATTAGCGAAAATACCCGTTATGAGCACTTTAATATAAAAGAATAGAGCCCCAAAGACCAAACAATCCAGTTTCATCATATTTATCATTTCCAGTTTATTATTGTTGGTGAGATATTTCAAGTACGTCACGTAAAATAGTATTAGCCGATTTTAATGATCGCACTATAGTATAATGATGTTACACGATCTGAACGCAGAGTTAATTGGACTAGTGGAATCTCCATTATTGTTCTAGTCTGTTAATTACGTCTTATCCAAACAAATCCATTGGGTCGTTTACATGGTCACTCAATATTAGCCGCTTTAGGTAAATTTAAACTTTCAACCCTGAAAGGTTGGTCTTTTAAGTAGTTTTTTTAATGGAATCTCAGTCTCTGAAGGTTCACGTAAAATCCGTAGGGGAAATTTGAGTTGGCCTTTCTGCTACATTAAGTTTAATTTTATTATCGTGATTAATTGAAAATTGGCGAAAATTTGAGGAATGCTATCGTCAGAAGAAATATTAGATTGCTGTTATACCTCCTGATAAAGCTTGATTAAAAATCACAAAACACAGTGAATTCTAAAATTAGAATACTGGGTGCTCCAGAAGTTTTCGTTTGATCCATTTCGACGGTGGTTGTTTTCTTGCTCAAAAAGGTTGTGAAAAGATCGCGCTTGATTGCCTCTTCACTGCCGTATTTCGAGGGTATAAAATCTCAGCTGCTCGAGTATTTACATTAAAATAGCACGCCATCTATACGAGAGCTTATTTACCCGACTCGGCACCAACGTTGTCAAATTTAGTAGTAACATAACAATATTGAAGTAAATATGTAAATATCAGAAAACAAGAAATAGAAAACTAAAAAAAAACAAGAAAACCCAGGCCCGAACCCGGTTGATCAAAGTGTAACTATGTATAAAAATATCAGAAAATAAGAAATAGGAAACTAAAAAAAAACAAGAAAACCCAGGTCCAAACCCGGTTGATCAAAGTGTAACTATGTAAAAAGATATCAAAAAATAAGAAATAGGAAACTAAAAAAAAAAACAAGAAAACCCAGGTCCAAACCCGGTTGATCAAAGTGTAACTATGTAAAAAAATATCAAAAAATAAGAAATAGAAAACTAAAAAAAAGAAAACCCAGGCCCAAACCCGGTTGATCAAAATTATGTGAAAAAATATCAGAAAATAAGAAATAAAAAGCTGAAAAAAACAAAAAAACCCAGGTCCAAACCGGGCTTCGAACCTAGTACCTCTGGGTTGTAAACTCAGTATCCTACCAATTGTGCTAATCTGCTCACATTCAGTTACATCAAATAGAAGGTTAAAGGCTGCTTGGACGCATGCGCATCTCAACTACTAAATTTGACGTGGTGGGTGGTGCCGAGTCGGGTAAATAAGCTCTCGTGCCATCTATGAGTCAATTACCAGTGGGACACCCTGTATATTGATTGGAAGGCGCACTATTCAATTTTTAAAAATGCACAATTTAAAATGAGTTGAGGATACCTATTTTTCATGTATGCGTTTTTGGTTATTACTGTTTAAATAATATTGATGTTTCAGGTTTTCTACCGCATCTGAGTTCGGGAGTATTGGTCATTAAAATCAATAAGGCATCCAGCGAGATATTCCTTCACGGACATTGAAAAGGAATTCGATAAAGTTAACCCAGAAGAAGAAAGTCCAATGACAGAAATAGATAAAAAGCATTTTTGCATGATTCTTAAAAAAAGAATTTAAGTGGCTAACATAGTATTTATACTTGACAGCGACCCTTAAAAACCAAGAAGGTAGAAGTATTTTGCTTCATAACACTGTAAATTGCAAATGAGACACTGTGATATTGAATAAGACATCGTTAATTATTCCTAAACGCCCAACATCAACCTAACAGCCACATTTTACATAAATCCGAAATTATTTTGTTACATTAAAATTACCCAGCTTCTCCCTACTAAACACAGTAGTTTTCTTTGCCTTTCTTTCCTGTGGCTTTGAGACTTCGCGACTGCTAACAGTAATTGGAACCTTCTTTATAACATGTACGCGACAACAAGTTTCATTTTGTCGGAAAAATTAATCCTTCCCTCACGCCATTGGCTCTTCAAGTTGTAAGGTGTACATTCGAACATTAGGGTACTATTCTTACTTAAGCTCCAGCATCTCAAATACTAATAAATCCCTTTATTCCTCCGTTTTAACCTACCAGTCGCTTAATTATTGGCCTTGGAAGAATGGGCTCATTTAAATATTTTTTTTATTTCACCATTAGGAAGATCATATCATTTTGAGGCTCTGTGCAAAAAATTAGACGTCAGCGAGACTCCTAAGTCGCCTAAAAAAAATTATAAACATCAAACAGCGCTCCTCTCCGAATTTCAGGCGTGACGTTATCGCATATGAAATCTCTCCCAGAGAGAGGATACCGCGCCGATCGGTTTTCGGTTAGATGACTACTTAGCTAGTAACAGTATTTTGCTTGCTTATATGCCTATTATTATACGTTTTAGTAAACTATAAACAGTGTTGTGTTTGTGAAATAAGAACGTTTAGAAATAATTTAAACTATTCGACACAATGGACCAGAACCAGAACCAGAACCATTGTGCGGCTCTAGAATTGGAAAGTACTACAATTAAAACATTCACCTATTTCTATTAATAAGGATGCAAAAAAACGGAAGCAATGACAGAAAAGCATAAAAAGACTCAAGTCAACATACCTTTTGTTTGAGTATTTTTAAGATTTCATTTTTCTTCAACCAGAATCGTTATAAATTACCTTATAAAATACGTTGTGAATCCACATTGAGAGGGTTATTGAAAACCACACGCTTGTATTAATCTATTTTTTTTAAATACGTAGATAATATTGTTCTCATAGCTTGTGGTGTTATTAATGTTCAAAATTATTAAATCAAATAATGGGTCAGTTCTTTACAAATTGAATTTTATTAAATACTCCTTTTTTCCAAAAAACAGGTAATCTTTTCCAGTAGATCATCAACAAAACTGGCGTATATTATGTGTTTCAAAAGAAGTTATTTTATTTGATTCAAAGTCCGGATCAGCTCTAACAAATATCGCTTTTTTTACCAGTGAAGTGCATGTTTGAAACTGATGTAAACATTTGGAACTAATATTAAATGCCTCATCAAAATAAGTTTTTCTTGTTCTTTTCAACATTGGTGATTTAATTTCCACTCCACATTCATTATAAATAGCATTTGGAGAAGCTCCTTCAATTGGGCAGTCTGCAGTTGAAAAAATTGCAATTTTTTACTAAGTAACCTATAGCGTTATCTCCGCAACTTTGTCCACCAGACCAGGAATGAAATAAAACATCTGGAATCACCTTGTATATCATTTGAGAGAGCATGTATTCATGAAAATATTGACATTTTTAATCATTCTGGCCGGAAAACAGTAAAAAACGATGTGTATAAAATTATAAGTTGATAAACTCGTGTTTTTGATTAAAAAACTCCATAATCATTAGCAAGTCCACTTCTGGAAGATTTAATTAGTCTGCTTTCTCAAAATTAGGTCCACACATTTTATTTTATTCACACAAAATTTTGTAAGTAATTCGAAATAAATAAATTCTACGCGAGGCACGTTGCAGTCAGAAGCGTAATGTTTGCTTTCATATGCGGTGACGTCACAGTCATAGTATTCGCCCCGCTATGGTATGCTTGTTTAATTGGTTGTATTAGGAGAACGACATATTCTATTGACCTGAAATTTTCAAAATCATATTTTTATCCTTAGTACTTTGTTTTACGACAGTTAAAAATAATTTAAGAATTTTAGTAAACGAGCCCATTGTAGTAAGCAATTGAGCAGTTTCGAATGATGAGTGGGTATCTTCACAGGATTTACAGGAAAACAGAAAGTTCATGGTATGAAAAAAAATATTATTATTATTTATATCTTTAATTTGTAAAATTGTCCTGTTGTTTAAAATCCTAAACCAAATCAAATTTAAGTAGCATTTCATATAATCATCGAGTTGGCATCATTTTTGGTTTTTATCTTATAAACTGTCTTCCAAATTTCAAATAAACAAATGGTAGAATGAAACCTGTAAAAAATAGCCAATGGCATCGAAATATGCGTGATAATCGTCCAAGCCCAATCGCCGAAAAAATCCAAATGACTCGGTCTAAATTCAGCTCTGTTCTTTTCCAAAGTATTTATGGCCCACATAGCCATATTCGCGACTATCAAAAAAGTGATTAATTCTTTTCCAGGTTTAGTTTTGAATTGTTCGATGCTCCTACATCTTCTCCACCAAGCATCCAGAATGAAAATAGTTTGGATGCACGTTTGAATAAAAGAAAAAATTTCGACGGCGACTTCTATTTCATTATTGGCATCGTAAGTAAAACAGCAACCGATTACGGAGAAAACACAGTAAATAAACATGCCGGTTTGAGCTACAACCAATAAAGTGCAGTCCAAGCCGATTCCGGAGCTGTTTCCTTCGTGCCCTGAAAAAGTAAAATATAATTAAAAGATTATACTTGTTTCATCACTTCGGAGAAGTGTCAAATTGAGTGAATAAATATGTAGCAGTCTTAAGTATTAAATTAAGGATGATAAAAAGCGATCAAGTACCGCAAATGTTAAATTCATCGAGTACACAAGCAGTGTGAGATTAGTTAGGATATGGAGCAATACAATTTGCAAGAAATTGCGCCAAGGTCAAAATACTGCAAGAAAAAATCTTGCATGCTCCATGCAATTCTCTTTGAAGAAAAACAATTATTTGGTTGGTTTGTATTGATTTTTTCCATAAACAGTCATATATAGCTTTTAAAATCCCCAATAAATAATAAAATAACGCTTGTTTATCATTGTTTGATAATCAGAGGGCATGATGTCATGTGTCAAAGGTTTTTCCTATATTTGGAGAGACTCATACCATCTCGTCTGACTAGAAGAGAAGAGAAAAGGCCGTCGCGTTACTATGCGCATGCCTCTGGCCAAAAATCTTGTGTTTTGCATTGCAGGTTGTATGGCTCCATTTATAAGGACTAGGAGGATGAAGAGAGGGAGGGAATAGAGGTGAAGGTGGGAGATCCAATGTTAGGGGTTGAAATGATAAAAGTGGTATGGGTGACTGAGGAAGACAGTGGAATGGAGAAGGGGATACAGAAGATGTTTAGGGATAGGTACCCAATACTAGGAGAAAAAGGAGAGGAAATGGAGTGGGTTAAGGAGGTACGCACTACGGAAAGAAAAGGTACAAGGGTGAACGCGGAGGAGTTGATCTGCCGGATGGAGGATGATTGTAGGGATGAGAGGAAGGTGTTTGAAGGAAGTAGGGAGCAAGGTCAGCGTTGTGCCACACAGGCTCAAGCATGTGGAGATGGAGGTGCTGAGGAAGACGATCGCGTGGGCAAGAGCAGATGGGACGAAGGTGGCAATTCATACAGATAGGGAAAAGGAAAAGGAGGTCAGGAATGGGGCAGTAATCCTGAAGGATATTGGAGAAATCAATAAGGAGGAGATAAAAGGGATTAGGAATGGTTTGAGGGATATGGAAGGAATGTGGATGGATAGACTTAGAGTCTCAAGGAACAGGGATGTGGCTACAGAGGCACAGAAAGTGGTTTAGGTTAGGAGAATTCTGAGGGATCTGGAAAGGGTAACAAGAGCTTGGGCGGTGGAAGCGGGAAGGGAAACAAAATCCAATAAGATGGTGGAGATAGACCCGTGGATTGAAGATGAAGTGGTGAGAAAAAAAAATAGAGGAATAGATTGGGGAAGGGACAAGGGTGATGACAGTGGTGAGGGAGAGGAACGGGATGGAAATGGCGGTGGTGAGGGTGGAAATGGGAGAAAGCGGAAGACATTTCTAGGAAAACGGAAGATTAAGTTGGACTGGAATAAGGTAAATATTACAGAGGGGAGAGAGGAGGGCAGATGCTTTGGATGTGGAGTGAAGGGCCACCAGGTAGCGGGATGTAATTCCAAGAGAGTGGTGAATATAAGGGAATGCTGGCTATGTAAGAACGTTAAGCCTTCCTTTGTAGGGTTTGTGGGGAAAGACGACACAAGCCAAGGAAGAAGGAAGGAAGGAAGGAAGGGAGTAGATGAAGACGGAGAAGGAAAGCATGAGGGGTACCCTCTGGGCCACTCAGAGGGGACGAGTCTGGGCAAATCGGAGTCAGGGGAAAGCAGACCGCGGGAAGAAAAGACGTAGGGGATGAATCGAGGGTGTTACAGATGAATCTAGTGGAGAGCATGATTGGGAAAGAGAAAGCATGTGAGTGGTAGGAGTGATAGAAAGGAAGTAAGTAGATGAGGGAGAGTGTGTGAGGGACCGCCGCCCGCCTTGAAGTGTGCTAGGGTAGTGATTCCGAGGTGGGAGTAACGGCGAGCTTGGGGTGGGTTTGGTTGGTAGGCATTCCCTTGGGGATGAGTCCAACACTGTCTGGGTACTGGTTAGGACCCATTCGAACACGAGTTTCCCATCTCAGTCCGAAAAAAAAAATTCCAAGCGGTCCTAATAAGACTGAATGTAATTTCACGACTTACCAATTTTCCGGTCGTATTTGAAATGTCTCATCTTTATCATTGCTACTATAACAGCCAAACTGGTTACTACATAAAGTGTTAATTCTACCACGTTAACTTCAAATATAGCCACCTTTTCACTTTTTCGATTGGTCTTTGTCAAAACGAAGAACATAATGAGTGAAATTATGGTTAATACGATCACCTATAAAATTTCCAAACTGTACGATTTTACAAACAGGACTGCTTCTCGATATTTTGTTTCCCGTTAAAGATATAGAAAAATATTATTAAAGGAAGTTGCTCAGATTATTATGTTAATGTTATTATGAATTATGTTAACCCCGCAAAATATCGAAAAATGACCCCGTTTGACAAATCGTAGTAGGCTGAGATTGAAGTTCAGATTTTTATTGATCCACTAAAATGATGTGGCCCATCAAAATGTATGACTGCAAATATTCAAATCTGTAATCTTTCAAACAGCGAAAATATAGGGTTGTCTTTATCTTAAATGCGACACCCTGTATAAATCTAATATTTATGACGTTGTCTTCAACAAAAAAAGCATCATATAAATATGACCCAACCATGAGACATGCCACAACATGATATACTTACCAAAATTCCCGCGAACAGCCCTTTGTGAGCATTTGAGCAATCTATGGTGAAATGATGATTTGGATTTATCAGTTTACCTCCCAAGTGATCTGAAACATAAATTAATTGATTTTATCACTAACCGTCAATTATCAGATTGATTTCCGGAAGTAAGCAAACAGCTTACATATGCGACTGGTTAAGTGACATATGCGTCTGGTAAAGTGACATATGCGTCTGGTAAAGTATTTTGACTTGGACATTACTCGAAAATCATCATCTGTCAGTGTCACGCTCCTCCCTATTACGGCTCTATAATAGTTTTCTTGCGATTTATTTATAACAAATTATTGTTGGAACTCCTTTGACTTCAGGAATTAACTTTTATAATGCTCCAGGGTGTACCATCAATTAAAATATAACAAATAATAAGTAGATTTGTTCTAAGTGTGCTGTTTACTTTATCATAATAAAATGCTATGAAATATACCTCAATTTTTTATATTCTGAATTCTGAGCAGTTGGCGATAAAATTTTGTATGCATCGCGTCAGTAAAGTGTCTTTATCGGACTCGCCTGTTACTCGCCTCGCTTCGCTCGTCTCATAATTTCAGACTCGTCCAATAAAGAATCACTTTACTGCCTTGGTACATAAATAACTATTATAATAACATCAGTTTATTTAATTTTCAAAATCCTTAAAAAGCGAACCGTATATAAAAACGGAGTGGGACGAGAATTCAATGTTGTCAAATTGTCCAAATTTTCCGATAGATACTGTTTTAGAATATGATATAATAGTTGGCGAAAGTTGTTTGTGTAGATTGACATCACAAGAAACTTGCCAAAGCCTGTCCCATACAAACACACGTATTTGTCTATAATCGCGGGAGTCAAAGTGTGTAGGGGCTCGTTGGTAGTACTTAACATACTTGTGAAGGTAGGTGCGCGATGTGTATGGGACCAATGTAGATTTAACATTTATACAAAACAATCTATTGAAGTTGAAGCAAACTATATGGTTCATACAATACCTTTTTTGCGACGTACCTATTATATATCAGGGTATTCGGCATGTCGCTTATTTTATTTGCTATTTTTACATATAGCTAACCTTAGATTTGATAAATGGAATTATCAGGATTGTATCCAGCCAAATTCGAAAAGGCTATGAAATTAATAATTACCAGCTTCTTTTGCTAAATGAAGATGCTTGAGAACTTTCAAAATGCTGATGTTTTTCCGTGTTTCTAAGCATATGTTTGTATTATTTAAATAAATATAAGAATAAGATTAATATTCACTTTTCATAATCAATAATTGACCGTAAACAACAAAGTACAGACCTAACGAGAACTGTCAGTGGGACATTAGAAAAAGACGTCAGACACATTGCCGCTACGAAAGGTTGGCATTCTATTATGGACGCGTAATTTCTCCCGATTGATAGGTCGCACTTGCGCGTATTCTAAATATCAACTAATCAAATTTTTTACGTCAAATATTAGGGTTAACGTTTGTAATACATTCAAACGGTTCATTATTGTAATCATAAAATATTTGAAGTATTTTATGATTGTAATATTTTGATTGGGATCAATCACAGACCTGTCTTTTTTCATTTCTTTCCACATAATGTGGAAGGACATTAACAACACCAAGAGGGGTATTATTTGAACCATATCATTGAATGTATATTCGTGACCCCGTTATAACGGTACTTCTATGATATCTGGTCCCTTCACCTCACCCCAATGAGATTTCTTCGTTAATTATACTTAATGCAAATACTTACTGAACTGAAAATGTGTCATGATTTTATTTTGCTCTGGGTAAAATCTGACGGTTTTATTCTTCTCGCCATCACTTCGTTTCGGATAGATTTTTATCGTTTTCCACATCTCGAAAAGTATCACAGCACAAATAAGACTGTACTCGATGGTACACGGAAACAAAAATGGACTGGCATTCGCCACCAACGATCCCATGACGAGTCCGTCTTGACAAAGTTTTTTAGCTGACATTGCTTTACTGTGTGGATTTCCTGATAAAAAAAGTTTTTGCAAATAAATCTAGAATGGGTATTTTCAGTAGATGTTTGAATCTTAGAACAATTATGTTTATTTGAAAGCTCGCTGATAACGTTTCACCTTGTGCAGCTTTGTTTCAAATATAAATAAGGTCACAAAGTTTAATGAAAAAGTTGAAAAAATATTTGGGTGATGTGAATACTTGTTTGACCTTGGGTCAAGTGACGTCATAGGTTCTAGAATTATGTTGGTAGTATTTGTCAGAGTGACTAGCCAATTGCTCCTTCGGCAGAGGCCAAAACATCCAGCAAAGTAGCTGAAAACTTTGTTTTTGTGATTGTATTAGTTAATTTGATTTACTTTCCGAATATTCCTGTACTTTTGAGTTGTTTGTGTGTATTATTGGAAGAAATGGAGTCAGGTTTTTCAAAGACTAGTACATATAGTATACCAAAAATTAATTTCAGCATAGTGGACGAGTTTTACATGTCAAATTTAGATTATTTATCAGCAGAAGAAGAAAAAAACGATTGGTAGTAATAACTTGAAACATAAACAAAGCAAAACTTGAGATATTTATATTGCTATTTGTGCAATATGGTACAAACCACGATACACTCACTCACGGTTTGTTGATTTCTACTCCAAAATGCGTCCACGACGCGCAGTTACGTCACGCGGGAACCAGAAATTTACACCCACCTCTCACCAGTCTTTCGATTCATTGTCTTTTCATGCAATACAAGGTGTTGTTCGCTTTAATTTCAATTTTACTTGAGTTGATTCGTTTATTTGGAATTTTATTACCCACTAATTTACTGTTATTAGTGTTATTTGATACTGTTTTATAATATAAGGCTATTTTTGTTTTGTATATACGATTAAGGGAAATTAATAGGAAAATCAGTTTTCAAAACTGCCCGAAAAAACTGGACAAGAATATGTCAAAATTTACAAATTTCAAAAAATGATTCTAAATATAAGCTTTTTCTACTCCTATACTATAAGTTATTAATTAAATGCCAATTTTCAGTTTCATAATGATACTCATTATAACATTGGTATTCATTATGAAACTGAGAAATTGACCAATAGAAATCTAGATTTTCAAAAAACCAATTAGGCAGACCCAATATTTTCTGTAGATTGTCGAGAAAAGACGAAGAGAAATGTCGAGCACCAGACCAAAAATACCTAATGACCAAGGTAAATACATATTTAAACTTATCAATTTTTGTTTACAATAATTTTTTACTAATTTTGTATAACAGTAACATACCTATATACGTTTTATATTAGTTTAATAATTTGGTCCCCTAGGGTGGTTCGAGACCCGGTTTGTGCATTTTTTTAATATTTTTTTTTCAAATCAAATTTCTTTTTCGTAGGAAAAATAGTGTATGCAAGTTTCATGTATACTTTGGCAAGTTTATCTGAAACCGTGAAAGGAATGCAGTCGAAAACGTTCGACATTGCCACGTTTAACTATAAAAAAATAGAAGAACTGATTATGTAGTGATAATAATTATAAATGGGTCATTTTATTATTAACAATATTAAAAATATGATTGAACGTTAATTTCATAATGTGCTTGTTTCCTTGGATTTATTCTATTAACATTATTTTCCAATTTATGAATATTAAAATAGAACACTTTTCCAAATTTGTTATGGGATTCTTAAAGCTCCGGCAACGTTGTACGAAAACCATAATGACCACACCCTCTGATTACATAATTGGTGATTTTTATCGACCAGGTTACTTCTTATTGGAAAGCGCGTGCGTATGTTCTTCCCTCTCACTTTGTCAATTGACTGATATTGATTTATTCAGTGGTGTTCGTATTGTCAGTTACCTTTGTAATTTCAGTTTTACTTGGTAAAATAGGTACCGTACGCCATTTGTACGTTTGACAGATATACGCCATGTTTTTCCTCGCCTCTTACCGACGCCCCTTAGCTACAGATAAACTTGCCAAACTATACCTAATGGTTATTAATACACTCGCATTAACCATACGAAACTCGCCTTTGGCAGTGACACCTTTGCTAAGGAGTTTAGTATAATAAATAAAATATAATGGTAGAAATATGAAATATAAAATATTTATAATATAATAGTGTGTTTCAATTCCGTTCACCCATAAATATTTCTGTTTCAAATCTTTTAAAAATGTAAAAAATATATATTACCTACATATTTCTACACGTTTTGTACTTACGAAAAAAAGATAACTAAGTTACTGATAATAAAGTAATGTTTCATATTATATCTGAAAAACTATGTCGCATTTAAATAATCATTCATAAAGTGGAAATATGCATGAAAATTAAACACAAACAGAGTATTTCCCATATATTTAGCTTTGTACCTTACCGATTGAGATTCCCACATGACGTCACACGCTGTCGGCTACATGCGCAAGAACATACCGTGAGTAAGTGTATCGTGGTACAAACCACTCTGAATATTTTGGAAACACAAAAGCGTAACAAAAACAAGTAGGTAATTCAAACAACACCAATATCGATATCGAGGTTAGAGAGGATGTCAAAATTCAAAAACCAGGGAAGCAAACCTTACAAATCCTACAGAAATAACGGTCTGCGTTTTCAAGGTCGAAGGCTCTTTGACGTCACCATGGAGGGAAGAGTCATATCACGTTCAAAGCTCACGCTTGCTTTCCTTAATGTTTATAATTATTTGAGAATATAAATCAAGGTAAAAAAAATAAGGAGACATTTTTTATTAAGATCCTTCAATTTAAAGCAATAACCAAAAATTACTGAAAAGGTCCTTGCTAACTACTCAACGTCGGCAGAACACTAACCACATTTTCAAGACAAGGCAACTACAAGAATCTATCTATCTAGGCACCACTTTCACTTTAGACTGTTTGCTGTCACTTTCGGTCTAGTGGTCATAATATAAATGAGCGCGTCGTCATGGATGTCAAAGTCTGTGGTTCCGTTGACTGGAAAATGTAGCTCGTGCACGGCTTGGCTAAGGTTCCTACCTGATAAATGAATGATTTCGTGTTTAGTCTCGGCTACCAGTACGTACAACCATTCAGATAAATTCGTGGCTATCATATGCATTATGCCAAATCTGGCCATAGTTTTGTGATTGTTGAATTCGATGTTCTGAAAAACAAATTAAGTTAGGCTTCATTCGTAATCCATTGTGAGTGTTCGGGCCAGGAACCAAACACTCTGAAAGCTTGGGAAAAAAACCCAAGTATCTTTCAAACGGAAATACACGCCATAAGAAAGTGCGCCCAATTCAAGGATACAGAAGACAAAGGATTATCATAATGTCGGATAGTCAAGCAGCCATTAAGGCACTGAGCTCTTGTGTAATCAGTTTCAAAATGGTGTGGGAATGCCTAGACAAACTCAATGAACTAGGCAAGAACAATATAGTCACCTTACTATGGATTTCAGGACACACTGGAATAGAAGGAAATGAAATAGCAGATGAACTAGCAAAGAGGGAGACTGAAATACCTTTCTGGGGGCCTGAAACCTTTTGAGGAATCAGCCCCAATGTAATATTGGAAGAAATAATTAAGTAAAGCCGAGAAAAAGAGAAGATCTGACCATTGGAAATATCTAGTAGGGCTTATACAATCAAAGACTCTTCTGGGTGACTTCAACCTGTTGAGATCAAAAAAATGCATAAGTCAAAGTAAAACTGCGCTAAGAGTTTTAACAGGGATCCTAACGGGACATTGTCGCCTGAATGGGCACCTGAAAAAGCTCAAAATAGTGGAGGAAGAAGAATGCAGATTTTGTGGAATGGAAGAAGAAACCTCCATCCACATACTTTCCAACTGCACAGCACTTCAGAATCCTAAAGCACAGCACCTAGGAGATTACTGGATAGAAGAGGAACATTTGCCTAAGTTGAAGCCTCCAGACATCCTAAAATTCCTCCGGTAAATAGAACTAAGGGAACTACCAGTTTCTGAAACTCTCCTAAGAAACTGAGTAGAAGTAAGGGGCACAATAGATCTTTTAGGTCTCAGTGAATGTCACTCCAAAATACATACATACCTACATACATTCGTAATCCATCCGCTGGCCAAGTGGCACATTGGCACGCAAGTCGGCACGAAATTTGCCATTCACAAGGTTTGTTCTATCCTCGCGAAGAACCATGCTAGAATGGCACTGCGCAAGTCCATATAGTTAATACCGTTCCAAGCTACTCGTGACCGTAATATTACGGTTCTATTTGCGTTCCAACCATTTTGTTATCGTTCTAGAGCCGTAACGGAACGGTAATTTCGATACTCGATCGAAAGAAGGAACTGTGGGGACTGACATGCGCTGTTATTAAGTATTTTGTCAGTTGTTTTCAAAGATTGTTGTTTTATAGATTAACGTAAATTAATTGTTTGTTCGTTTGTGATAGGAAATCAAAAATTAAGTATTAACCAAATTATTGAAAAGGTAAAACGTTATAAAAATAGTAATAACCTTCCTTAAAAATTAATATAGGCTTAAATAAAATATTTGTGACTCAGGAAATACGATGACGAAAGAGAGCTATTTATTATTGGAAGAATCCAGTGAGGATAAGGGAGTTTCTTTTATAGCAATAAAAATTAAAAATGAGAATATCTTTTGATTTTATCAATTTATATTTCGAACGTACCCACTTTTTTTGAATAATTGCTATACAAATATATCAGTACTTTTGTTTCGTTGTTGTCCGTTACTTTTACATAAACAACACGGTCGCTAAACGATAATAAAGTACGCCTAAAACCAGCCTCTATCAGTTCTTGGACGTTGCAAAGCTTGCGCCTGCGTATAAAACAATTTCTAACGATTCCAAAACGGTTCCAGAACGGTGTTTTATCGTTGGTTGGAAAGAACCTCATATAACTTCAAAGTCGACATTAACGCAAGCGCGTTCATACCTAAATAATTGTCAGGATTCCATTAACACATATGGTCGAAGCATGGTTCTATCTGTATTTAGTTCAGTCTGAGATTAGAGATTATGATATATAATTTGGATTGGGATTTATTTTTTATAGCAGTATATACTTGAGATGTCAGATATATCAAAAAACAAATAACAACATTTAATGGGCATGTCCCATAGCAGGCACGAAGTGCAAGTCGAAGTGAAAGTTTGCAACTTTTCGTTTCGACGATTTCAACTTCAACTCTGACGCCAAATTGCCTTGTGAACGATCACACTGAAATATATTTGCTTAGCTTGCGTGCCAAAGTGCCACTTGGCCAGCGAATTGATTACGAATGTACCCTTAATATTTCCAGATCAATCAAAATATTTGCGACGTCTGGGTGAACTTTAAGCTCCAACAATATCTGATATTATAGGTTTAAATACTAAATCAAGTTTACCTTGCTGTTGAGAAATATGAATTGGACTTGAACTAATGTAAGAACCATTCTGGTTACTGGAGTTATAGCATGAAGGATATTTGAGCTGCATTCTCGATTACTCTTAAGTTCAAAGTATCTTCCAAACTCCAATCCTGAATATACCATGCTTCCAATACCGAATGCTAAAATAAAGGAAAATTCGGGGATTATCAGTGTGTCCCAAAAGCACAAAATGTTTTATACCAAGGGACAAAAGTGTATGCTACATTATGTCTTATAATCTTTATAGACTCATTTATATTTATTTTTTTCTTCTCTTATTTTTTTGGGAATCAAACCACAATAATTATGTTTTTATATTTTTGATTTCGACGTTTCGGTAGCGTTCGGCAGCGTTCTGTCAGATAGGGACCAAAAATTATTCAATAACTAATTAAACTTGACAATGGTAGCTAGCTGGAACGCTACCGAAACGTCGAAATAAAAAATATAAAAACATTATTGTGGTTTGATTCCCAAAAAAAATAAGTAATCCCAACTAGCAAAACGGAATTCTAAGAGGACTGAATTGTTGTATAACAGTCGAATAGCGTTGCTCCAAGGACTGTTTGTTTTTATTAAGCCTTTTGTTGCGATAATTTTGTTTTTTAAAGAAAGTTGTTGTTTGTATTAAATGATTCTATAGTGACTTTTACAATATATGCTATAACGCATTATACGATCATTTCTTTTAAAATGATATAATACCTTATAAGCAAGCTTATACAATATCAAGATATCATTTTATAAGACTTTTATACCTATTGTATAAGAGTTCTATAATATACTATATAACTAACAGATACAACATTATAATATAGTTACTTAAGCTTGTCTTATTAAAGCTGTATAATGTTGTATAATAATTATTTTATAGCAATCAATTGCGTTGCATTATAAAACACTTTTATACGTGAACTTTGAATTGCTATAAGCCTATCTCCTTTATAAATGTCTTATAGGATAAAACTGTGTATGACAGAATAAATTCGTTCCAAAATCTGCGTTTCACAACTGAAGTGACTTTTGCATTGAAATATCTTATTTTGTTGGGTGACACATACAGTTAAAGTATATGAATTGAGTGAGAGAGTGAGAGTTCTTTGTTACCTTCCTCAATAGTCTCGACTATTTTAAACATTATTTACACAAATTGATGACCGACAAGACAATTGATTAAACAAAATACACCACTTTGAGGTTAGGAAGCAAATGATTCTATAAAGGTTGTATAGTGCTGCCAGTCGCACATAACCACGTTGAACAACCGAATCATAACCGAATGTTACCATGATGCAGAAATCTGTTCAGCCTTCTCAAACACTCTGAAGCATGGTTGTCACGTTGCCCTAAAAGTTTTAACCTATTTATTTTATGTGAACCGCCATTCTAGCCACAGCTATAATAGTCAGTTTCACTCAATGAAAAAGAGATTTGACATTCCCCACATGGCGAATTTGCATTCAAAATGCAAATGTGTCAAATCGCCTTTTAGTAAGTAAGTAAAGTTGACTATAGTACTCTCTCTCATTGACACATTGAAATAAGTTTCTCGTATAATCCGACAAGAGCCAGAAATTCCGATATATAATATGAATGTGATGTGAGAAACGGTTATATTGACAGTGAGTAATACCTTCACAATATACCTAATTATTTCTATCAAATCATGCGAGCGTGCGTTTTTTTTTTTTCAATACGTGTGCTTTTTTCACTTATAATCACACGAGAGCTTTTTTTTGTCGAAGTAAACTTGACATCAATGAGAATTTTGTTGCCTGGCAATTTACCAAAAAAAACTGCCTCGAACTGCTACGGACATTCCTGAGTTGAATTGCCTATATAATGGCAACAAAATTCGGATTATAAATGTCAAGTTTACTTCAACTAAAAAAAAAGTGTAGTTTGGTCGGACAATTCAATGGACCGGAAGTTTCAGAAAAATTGAAATAATGTCATCAAAAATTTGTTTACAATGCTGGTTGTAATGCCTCCAAAAGTTAGGTTCCGTTTTGTCTAGAAAAGTTAGGGACCCCCTATCTTTGATGTATTTTTTATGTTCACTTATTTGGACTTTCAATGGTCTAGCTAGATGTTCCACCTAAATAGAATTTGTCGCATTCACAAGATATCTGATATATGCAATTGAAGATTGTTCTTCATTTTTTGGTTTCGTTTTTGTAAGATAGATCTCAAAGTATTGTTAGATTTAAAGCTGGTTCGAATATTAAATTGATTAGCAATTTTCTTAATTCTTTCTGACAAACCCCTAACATACGGTATTGTCAAGTTTTTAAAAATTATGTTAGCTGAATTATTAATATTATTATTATTATGGGGTATTAACAATGAGCCTTTCTCTATATTCTTGATTTCTTTATTTACAAATTCTGCCGGGTAATTATCGTGTTTTGATTCCCAAGAGAATAAGAGAAAAAAGAATAAGTAATGCCACAAGGAACTTACAAAAAACATTGACTTAGTTTAACAGTGTGGCTAGAGAGAGAAATGTTGCTTCTTTTGCGCTTACGGTAAACAATATGAACAAATTATAAAGCACAACATAATCTGTAAACTATGCAAATAATTTTTAACGCAATTCGTTAGAGAGGGTTCCGAGTCAATCGATAGAGTTTAACTGCGTTCACAACGTTTAATTACTGGATAAATTGCTGGATTATTACATAGGGCTGTTACGAAATTGCAGTGGAAATGCAGTTAGTGCGATTTACAACAATTATTATTGTTTGCTGGAAATAATAATCTCAATTGATTAATATACTATATTAGGTATTACAGCAACAGGTTGATATTAACTTAAAATGCTCATTGCGGTCGATCTGCTAATTATTCCATGTATAATAACATAAAGTACGTACCTATTGCTCCCAATCTCAAATAGAAACTTCCATACTTCGGGGCGATTCGTGGCATTTTGCGAATTGATCCTGCTTTCTCTTTATCTGAAAAATTTAATTAAAAATTGACCCTAACCCCACTTTATTTGCCATCTGACTACCTATGTTCGGTCATTACAATTGGTCTGACTAACGAAATATAACTCAGTAATAGTTGCTTTGATAACATATTTGGAAGTCAGACATATAAAAATAAATGAAGTTTATTTATTTTTGTGGAGCTTCAAAGCGTCTGACAAAAGCTTCGGTCCATGGAAAGTGTCTGACACTTATGATACTACTTTAGAGTATTATTCTACATAACATATATAAAAGTCAGACATACAAATTTTAGTAAAGTAACTCTTATTTTTAGTTACCTTTCTCACCTGATTCCTACCCAGGTGCCCTTAGGCTAGCTGCACAAATGCACAAGTATTCAAAGCACACGAGATGCTACTGATAACCTTAGATTTCATCTATTGGAAAATAAGTTATGTCTTATCGCTCTGGGATCTTGGACTATTATACAGAGTTCGGCAATAGTCCGGGCCGGACAAATATCGAAAAAAATATAAATTTGTTGGAAAATCTTTCCATTCCACAAATTTAACTCCATTTTAAATTATAAATTGAAAATATTTTGAAATATACAGGGTGTTCCAATAAAGTGTGACGTATCAAAGTTATATTTTTTCTCATGGAACACCCTATCTTTTATTGCATTTTTTGATTGCCCCTAAGAAATATATCATAGAGAATATTTGCTAGAATTTGTTATATCAATGAGTTATTAATTTTTTTCGAAATGTTCACATTTTCAAAAAAGTCAGCATAACTTGGAACCCTCGGTATTTAGGTATAGGAAACCATTATGAAGGAGTATCATATTTTTTAGGGGCAATCAGAAAATGCAATGAAATATAGTGTTCCATAGGAAAAAATATAACTTTGATACGCCACACTTTATTACCTATATTCCAAAATATTTTCAAATTATAGTTTAAAATGGAGTTAAATTTGTGGTATAAAAATTTTTCAAAAAATTTATATTTTTTTCGATATTTTTCCGGTCCCGGACTTTTGCAGAACTCTGTATATCTTAATGAGAAAACACTTGTGTGGCCTGTACTCGTAAAATATAGAAATGAAAATACTTTTTCGTGCAACCGGACGCAAAACAAGCATTTTGCAGCCGCAACAGAGGCCGCAAAATGATATTTTGCGGCCGTTACCCAGAGTGACGGCCGACAAAAATTTTTACGGCCGTTCCCATAGTGACTGCCGGCAAACTGAACGCCACTACAGCATTTGACATTTCTGAAATATGACAATAACAATGTATTTCGAACCAAAAACTATTTCCGTTTAGATTTTTCGGGTATCAAATCAGAAAGTGCTGAGTCTATGAGATCTCTCAGCTCAGGAG
>CAJUYH010000541.1:0-63760 GCA_910591685.1 Galerucella tenella | reverse complement strand
CTTCCTTTTTTGACGTATCTGAAGAATCATTGAAAAGCCTAAAAAAACCTTCAAATTGGCAAAAATTGAAAAGTACAACGTATTGTGAATCGGCCAATGTTATTATGTTTAACACTTTGATCCACAACCTTACAGTAATAGTCCAAGAGCTGACTAATGTGCGAGTTCAAAGCTGTACTTAGTTTTTAATAATAGTTAAAATAGAAGATCAATGTTCGGGTGTGTGGTCGTGGTGGCAAAATAACCCCCCACATTTTTCAATACGCAATATTATTTTGAAAGTCTGGCTTTTGAATATAGCTTATACAGAATAAAAAGCGTCTGTTATAACTGGCCTATGTTGAAATAGTATATGTATATAGTATAAGTATGTTTTTTAAATCTATATTTTTATGAAGAGGGAAAGTATAGGGAAGTCGTTAAGGTCAAGAACATATCGTTTGCAATATCGGGCAATGAAGACTGCAAACTTTGCGAGTCATCTACACAATCCGTAACATACAGCTGACATCTTAAAAGAAGGTTGCGATGTCTGCTCTACTTGAAATGTGCATATTGAAAAACACAATGCACAATGCTTCCAAGATTTGAAAGAATTGTTTCATTGGTGATCCATTTTACCTTTTAAAAGCACGTCTCAGCGTGTTTAAATCGAACTTTTTCAAAGTTACTGAGACTCTCCTCAGAAACTAAGTAGAAGTAAGGGGGCACAATAGATCTTTTAGGTCTCAGTGAATGTCACCCCAAAATACATACATACATACCATCAACATCAACAACTCGAGAAACGAAGTCAATGCCCGGTTGCACCAGCTAAAAAACAATCCGTTGAATCAGCCGATCAACCGTAAATCGTAGCTTTCGTGCTGCACCACCCAAAAGCTGTCCGACAATCGATTGATTTTACGGATAGAATAAATTAACCGACCGTTTTCGGGCGATAATTGCAAATACGGACCGTTTTTCGTAATAACCTCGCTATTTTTCTAATGACATTTGTTTGATTTTGTGGAGTTTGAACGGATTCGGCAATATTTTCAATATTATTTATAGGTGGTATCACATTGCGATTGAAACATTACGGAAAATTAGACATTATACAAAAGACTGAGATGTGATCCATTCAATTTATTTAACAATCAACAATTTTTAAGCCAGCTATGGTGAATTATTGGAGAATATACAATACGTTCCGAAAAAAATAATGGAGTGACTTCTATGAATCAATTATTAATAACGTTAAGAGGTACTATGCCACAAATTGATTTCAACAAGTGCTCGGTGATCATTATTAACATACATAAAAGCACAGTGTATAGAATAGTGCATCGAGTACGGTACTACATAGCTTTATCAAGTGGAATGCCTAGAACAAATGGAGAAATTGGTGTGGTAAAACAGCAGTTTTAAAGTTGCTAGATTTCCTGGTGTTGTATAAGCAATTGACTGCACCCATATTAAGATTTTGTTTATAGCAATCGTAAGAGCTGGTTTTCCATCAATGTGCAACTGATTGGTGATATGAAATTGAAGATTCCAGATATAGTAGCCAGCTATCCGGGATCTGCACACGATAGTACTATTTATGTCGATAGTTTAATTCGTGCTCGGTTTCTTCATAATGGATTTTTCAGCAGTAATTTGATAGGCAATGGAGGGTACATGTGCACAAACCACTTAATGACACCACTGGGTAACCCCTAATCACAATTCTAAAATAATTATCAAAACTCACATATTAGTATCTACTAGAAATGATATTTAAATACTGATCGGAATTTGGAAACGACGCTTTCCTGTTTTATCTGTAATAATGCAAATATAGGTTGAAAATGTATTGAGGGTAATCATTGGCACATCTGTATTACATAATTTAGCAATAGAAAACGATAACATTTTTGAAATTGATTGGGATCAACATATTGAAAATAAAATTGAAGTTGAAAATCAAGATGCTGAATTGGAACGAAATGGGAATGCATTACGAATTCATTTGATTAACACTTTTTTTTAAATTCGAATTAGTAACAAATATATTTTGAGCTAACTTTAATTATATATAATACAAATGTAGTATTACATAAAATAATTACAATTGAAGTGAATTTGCAGCCATACTTATTTTTAAATTCAATTTCTTTTCTTTTTTCTTTCCATTTTATATTTTATGTAACATTGACAATACGTATAATGTAGGGTTGTAGTTCAAACGCTCACTTCACTTCACATTCAACGGTCGGTTCAAATACCAACTGTAACTTTTTCTGGCGCAACTGGTATTTTGACAAATCGGAGAATCATCGATTAATCGGTCGATCAACGGTTATTGTATCGACTGTTTTTACGGTCGGTTGGTGCAACCGGGCATAAAATGACAATTTTTTTATTATGGATCTGACAGGAGTACTTTGTAACGTCAAAACCTTTATTCGAACAATATTTAACAATTTCAATTTTACAAATGAACATGGAAAGTACAGTTGGTATTGTTTGAGATATTAGTTTTCCGATTTTTCAAATCGGAGAAAATGGTATTTAAATTGATATTATTAACATTCTCAGAACTCAATAAGGTTGTTTCTCCCATTTCCATGACAATGCAAAGTATGCTTAACTATACTTATGTAGCATCAATAATTCAACCATTTTAAATTATTAACTCTTATTTCCATTTATTGTTGTATTTATAATTTCAAAGTGCACCAATAAAAAAAATAGCGTAAAGTATTCGTGGATAACTGGTCTCTGAAACACTTGCTCTATTTCGAGCACTCCTCATACTTAAATATACTAATAAAGATCTATTTTTAAAACCAAAAGACTTATCGCATATTTATAATAAAAGTTTAGCTTTGGACAGCAGTAAGTTTGATATTACTTCTTTTTTACATACTTTAATATTGAAAAAAACATACTCTTTGTCACTCACAATATATAAATATTATGAACTAAGATACAACCTATTGAAAATAATTCCAGTTTTACTCACTCGACAAATTTAACGATATCAAATTCACGCTCCATTATCAACACTAATTTAAATCCTATCAAGTTAAAAAACTAAAGATTATTGACGACTTGGACAATTCTAACAGACTTTATCAAAAACTAATATGTAATTAATCGTTTATTTAACCTATTATCACTCAATTAAATTTACCTTCGTTCAGTTATAAATGCAAATAAACGTGACGTTTGTTTGGCATCATTGACACCTGTTACAATAATATTTCTATTAATTTTATAAATAGTTCAGGAGATATTGATTTTGTGGTTCTCCACCGACATCTTTCCCTTCCCTTTTCGTCCCATGCCCCCTACATTACTGAACGATGTTGGAGAAAAAAATGTCATTTATAAAGAAAAATGACATGAAAAATCTTTCCCCATTCCCAACCTTTAGTTTTTACTGAAACCGACTAACACAAAACCAAATAATAATAAATATATATATGCCGTAGGCATAACGTAAATTTAGGCTTTTTATAAATTGCCTGGGCATTTTACAAAAAAACCGGCAAAACGCGAGCATAAAATGCATTTTTCGTTATGCCGACACCAATTCAGGCAAATTGATAAAATGCCGGCAAAACAAGAACAGAATAATGTATATCTTGTTATGACTGATTATTCTTAGGCATTTTATAATTGGCCAAAAATGGAGCCGTCAAAACGTGAGTAGATATAAAATAAGTCGACTTTTTTAGATTGAATAGTACATTAGGTCTACAAGAGTTTAGGGACAGACTTAGGAATTGCCGGTTTGCACGTTTGCAGTTTGCTATCAGCCGGCGGCCGGTCAAATAATGTCGAAAATACTACTAAAAATAAATCTTTTTATTAAAAAAACATAAATAAACAGTCAACGCTTCATGATATGAAATTATACCTGTTAACTTTAACCTATCACATAAAATATGAAACTGCAAATAAAAAACAAATCCTTTGAAAATAAAATATCCTTATAATTCAACGATTAAGTAGGTAAAAACGTACCTACGTACCTATGCTATTGCTAATATAAAACTATAACCAAAAATTGAAAACAAATTCTTTATTTATTACTGCATGTCAAACTTCCATGACATTTAGAAGAGCATAAATGGTTATTTTTAAAGCAAGCACATTTTTTTGTATTGCATCGTTTACTACGAGCCTTACAGCTACATTTTTGAAAACCTTGACCTCCGAATCGTGACTGATAAGCAACTGCCTCTTTGAGAGTAATTAGTCGATCAGGAATATCATCTTCAAAACCTACTGAGGATTCTTGAATATCATTTCTAGAAAATAAAGTTTTAAGAACTCCTTTAGAAGTACCTACTTTGTAGAGGCTATTTTTCAGGTCAATCACTTTTGCAATTAAATTCTTGGAATCGAGAGGTCTTCGATCTACCTTAGGAACTGTTAAATAAACATATGATCCGATTGCAATCGACTTAAATTTTTTGTTGGATGCCTCAGTCATCTTTTCAGCTGCTCTTTTTTGACAAGAGTAAGATTGTTGTCTCTCAATTTCAATTTTATTTTGAGTTGCACATAGTGAACAAATCCTTGTATCTAGTTTTGAAGATGGTCAGGAACTTAAAATTGTACAATTTGAATGCATTGTGGCATTACATATCTCACAAGTGAATTTATATGTTTCTGTAATTTTTTCATTACAAGCACAACAACATACAATACTCTATCACTTAAAGTCTCTGTCGCATTTTCTTCCATATTGTAGAGTTGAATGCTACCCTCTGAGTCCGAATCAAGATTATCTTCTGGTATTTCCCGGTTAGTGTTGTTGGTTCGTGAAGGATTCATTATATCTTCAAGTTCCTCTTCTGTTCGAAGTTCTTTAATTACAGAATCTGGCAGATTTGTCGATTTTAATCCAAGTTTCGGATCAGCTCCAAACAATGGACGGTGCAATTCCTAATGTCTGTCCCTAAACTCTTGTAGACCTAATGTAATCTAAAAAAGTCGACTTATTTTATATCTATTCACGTTTTGACGGCTCCGTTTTTGGCCAATTATAAAATGCCTAAGAATAATCAGTCATAACAAGATATACATTATTCTGTTCTTGTTTTGCCGGCATTTTATCAATTTGCCTGAATTGGTGTCGGCAGAACGAAAAATGCATTTTATGCTCGCGTTTTGCCGGTTTTTTGTAAGTTGCCTAGGCAATTTATGAAAAGCCTAAATTTACATTATGCCTACGACATATATATCACTCAAATATTATCAATAGACTTACCCCATTATATATCGTCTTTGATTCATCACAGCTTGAGCAGCTGAAAGAGCTATAGCTTGTGACGGTCTTCTTAGTGCTTGGATGATAGCCGAAGCTCTTCGAGAATTGCTTCTCGATGAATTATTTGTTCCATCCGGTATTTGCTCGGATAGTACCCTGTTTAAAGAAGTCGGAATGTCGTTCACTGATATTTGAGGGAGTGTGGAAGACATCGTTTGACAAACTCCTGCAGTTTGAAAGCTTAGTGATGCTGCTGGTGAAATAAATGCCTGGGTTTCTGCATAATAAGGATTCGGTGAAGGTGGAGGGCTGGAAAAATAGAAAAAAAAATTGAAATATTTCAGTATAAAGGGTGCTGTCGATAAAAAGTCAACTAGGTAGACATGGGGAGTTGAAAAGGGTTTTGAACTGTGTAGTGGCAATTTAATTTAGGAATCGAGTGACGTTATGCTTTCGTAAATATGATTTGACAATTTGGATACAGCTAGTTTTGCTGATTTTGCATCGTTTTTGTGATATTCACTCGTTATAGTTTCCTCAATGCAAATAAAATATATATGCTGGAAGTATTTTTTTCATCTGAATTTCAGAATAGTAGGTATATTATGCAACGATCATGTTATGATGGTTATTAATACACAAGAATTAACCGGGATAAGAAACGAGCCAAAGGCGAGTTTTGTATGGTAAATGCGAGTGTATTAATAACCAATACATGAGAGTTGCATACACTATTTTTTCTACGAACAAGAAATTTGATTTAAAAAAAAATATATAAAGAATGCACCAACCGGGTCTCGAACCCCGGCATGTACAGATCGAAAACAACGTTATGCGGCGCCTTTGCTCACGGGACCACGTTATTGAACTAATAGCTTAAAGCGTATATAGGTAGGTGTGTTACTGTTATACATAATTAGTGATTAACTATTATTCTAAACAAAAATTGGAAAGTTTATAGTATATTAAGTATCAAGAACGGTAAGGGTTGTTTACCGGTAGGTATTACCCTTAACGTTCGAAATGCTTATACCATTTTTACCAGTTTTACTTGAAAATGGGTTGATATACTTATTTGTACTTATATACGGTTGTAGAAAAAATAATGTTCCTAACTCATGCGTAAAGTGTCTTTCCCGCCCTTGCCCGCTTCGCGTCGTTCGGGTCAACTGCAGTCGCGTGCGGGAAAGTATCAATTTCCGCACTGGTTAGGAAAATAATTATTTCCTACGATCACATAGGAAAGTGACATATATCGCACTGTGTAGTTCTATGGAAAGTGGCCTTTATTCATACGCGTACGGAAAAAAAACTTATCCGTACGTGTACGGATAAAAAGCTGTCAAATATATAATTTTTATTAAGATTGACCACTGGCAAGCTGTCAAATATATAATTTTTAATTAGATTTACCTATGTAATATCTAAATAGATCTATTGAAAAGTGAAATTTTTGTAATTTTCTTGACTAAAAAAAATTTAGGGCGTGGTCGAGGATCGAACCCGCGTACTCTACGTCAGAAGTCCTATGTTGTACCAACTAATCTAAATCACCTGTTAAAATAGTCAGAAAATGTAATCATCTTGAGAGGTATTTATGATAAGTATGTATGAAGTATGATGAACAATAATAATTTCACTTTCAATTTCTATAATTATCCACCCAATTAATAATTGCAATAACCTACCTATATTATATAGTTGAACTAGATACTTGAATTTTTGTCACTTATGATAGTTATTGTTAATTTTGAAATCAATTATGTTGACTCTAATTGTAACATTTTGTGTATTAATATGTCAGATGTTGAATACACATTATTTGGTGAAATTATCACGTGATCGTAGGAAAAATACTGTACATTACTCGTGCGAAAGTGATTTTTCACATTCGTGTGATTTCCCACTCGTGTGAAAAATGTCACTTTCCGCACACGTTATGTAATATACTATTGTAGTATCGGTTGTTATATGCAACGAGCGTTTTGTCATTTTTTACGCTCGGCGAGCGTAAAGTAACTCTCCTCAGGAAACGTCAACTTTTCGTTGTCAATGACAAGCGAAAAAGTCTACTTTTCAATGTGATTGTAGAAAGAGTTAATTATTAGTAGAGTTTGTTCAGCCATCCTTTGCCGTTACGTCATAATGGGTGACGTATTCTGCTGATTTACGTATGTCTTATATTACTTGAATGTTATTTTACACTTAATCTCAAAATTATAATCAATGACATATGTTATAAGAATTGTTTTCAAAATATGACAACTGAACTGTCAAAAGTAACAGATAAAATGTATGTCGACCTCAGATAAGAAATACGTTAATGACGTCATAATTCCGTCTCATCCATTTCATGAATGAGAGAGCAAGCTGGACAATGTATGACGTAACGGCAAAGAATGGCTAAGCAAACTCTACATAAGACATAATGTTTACGAACTCGTGGTGTCATTACTATTATGGTTTTAGGGGTTTATGGGTTTAGGTGAAATGCAAAAGGATAAAACTGAGCCAGATACTTCTATCAAGAAATTGAGTTGAGATCTACAAAAAATCGGCAACTGAGACAATATTGTGTTTTGTTGCCCACCTCACCGGAAAATCAGTCATAAAAACACCAAAAATAGGGCGGAAAATTGTTAGCGCCAGGATTTTTGAAGTCTTTTACCATCTGTCACTCGATTACTTTGACGTTTCACGTAAATTTTTCAATTTAACGTCAGTCAATCAGAATTTTTCTTGCTGCAAACCCCACAGAGCAGACATAGAAATTGGATAAAGGAATTTACACATGTAAACCACAATGTGGGGGGTAATCTTTTTCTACAGGTTTTATAAATACGATTATTCAGTAAAAAATATGCTTTTATGACTCTTCTACTTGCACAAATTATCTAAAACCAACTATTTACATCATTTAAAACCATTATTAATTGAAATTGAATCCAAGCCCTAGCGTTAGCATGATTGATACGTCTAAGGATGATGGGTTATTTGGGATTTTTCAACTAGAAAAGTCTAAGTAGCCACTAACTTTTACTACGGATAAGGCTGCAAATATTTAGCTTTTTTATTGACGTTGTGAAATGGCATCTTTCAACCAAAAAACAAATATAATACAAATAAAATACAACTTATTTCTGATTACATCAACCTCTAAATTTTCACCTCAAAAGTACGTTTTCTTTGTCACAATGTGTGCGAGATCTTAAAAAAAGGACTTACCTGAATTCTTCCTGCACGGTGTCCATTGAAACTTCTAATTATATTCCTTTTTCCACTTTCCCGGGTGACTCGTAAATTTCCTTTATTAAAAAGTTTATCCGAAAAAAAAAACAATGAAATTGTATCCCGGAAAAATTATTATTCTTATAATTTACGAAAACAAGAAAGTAAAAATAGTTTCCGTGGAAAACTTCCTGAAATTTCTCCGCATAGATCCAGCCAATCTGAGACCCACTGATAATATTTTAATTTTAATAAATTTAATTCTGGTTATTATGCAGCGAGTGCTAGAAGGAAAGTTTTCATGCTAATTGGATAAATAATTATTAGAATACACTTTGCGAAATGGTGTTAAAATGTATTTGTTTAATTTATTTATAACTTGGATAAATATTTGAATAAAACCTATACATTGTGAATATATAAAACACTCCTCTGCTGTTTAGTATTGAGTCAACTATCTTTCATATCTATTGGAGATAGCTACAGCCTGTTGACAACTTGAGGAAGATTCTAATGCTCTGCAGCGTCCAGACAAAAACAAGATAATATCCTCCAACAAGCTAGGACTATTTTAAAAATATTTCAGGCGTCATTGGGCATGCATTTAAACAACGTAGCTCATCCCTTAAGCCTTGGAGTTCAAAAAATTTTTGTAGTCCAGGAATTGATGGTTTCAGCTGACGCCATACTGTGGTGGATCGCGTGGATCGTATTGTAGTGCCATATAGCGGCAATTATCGAATGTAGGCCTGAGGTGGAAAAATAGGTAACTACTAAGGGTAATTAATGTGGCACCATCTACATTTTAATCACTTAAAAATGTCAATGTTGCCATGTTTCAATTATAAACAAACTAGATATTACAGTGTTCCTGTGGAAACCCGAGACACACCTTAAATATATTTGTGATATTGATAAAAGTGGAAAAGTTGGGTATTTTGTTTGTTTTAAGTTAAGAACATTATCTATTTATTGTTCACCAATCGCCACACTTCTATTATGGAGAAAGATAAGTGAGTATCACAATACCAGCAATACCATGGTTTCAGTTTTCCAAAAGCGCCACGCGCTGGTAACATTGTGTCACTTACTTATCTTTGTCCATAATAGAAGTGTGGCAAATAATAAATATTTATGTTTTTAACTCAAAACAAATAAAGTACACAATTGTGAGAAACCTTTTTTCCAGTATATATTATGTATGAACTTAATAATTTTAAAATGTACACGAAAACATAACATTCATAATACCACAAACATATTTAAGGTGTGCGTCTTGGTTTTTTACAGGAACTCTGAAATATCTAGTTAGTTTATAATTGAAACATGGCAACATTGACATTACTAAGTGAGTTAAAAGTAGATAGCTGTACACTAATTACAGTTTCTAATTTCCCAGCTTTCTACCTTGTACCTACTTTCAATACGTGCCGCTAGAAACCACTACAATCGATCCACTGCAATATGGCGTCAAATAAAACCATCAATAGAGACACTATAAATAGAGGCAACAAGCCAGCTTCAAACCCGTCAGCATATATAAGAGAGGTACACAGTGCTATTCAAAAGTCCCCTCCCCCCCTCGTATCTTTTTAACGGCTACAATTACATTAATAAAATTTGGAGGGTGAAAATAAAGTGTTGTAAACTTCTCTACGAATGGTAACAGGTGACGTAGTAGATGACGTCACAGTGCCACTCTGGCCAATAATTTTAAATAGGACCTTATGGCAAGTGATATCTCGTTTGAAAGGCATTGACATTGGCTACATAGCCATATTAATTTTGTTTGGATTTAAACTAATTTTGACGGATAAATTAAATAAATACCAAAATTATTATTTCACATTTAAAAATTGAAGATTTTTCAGTCCGCCTCTGGTTAGCTGTCAAAAAAATTGACGTTTATATTTAATAGTATTTGTTGCTTTGCAAAGTTTTTCTGAATAGCTTAAATATTTAATTTTATTATTGTTTAACGAGACGTTTGAAAGTTTACATAGGCAAAATGGTTCGTACTCAAGCCGACAAAGTAGCAGGTATCTTAATAATTGGTGAATCTAGAAAGAATCTCCATGAAACGGAACGTTTATTTAATGAGAGATACCCAGATCGCCCTATCTCGAGAACTTATTTGAGGGAGCTTCTTCACAAGTTTGAAGCAACAGGTAGTGTTGAAGATGCCAAACGTATTGGAGTGACACAAATCCTCACACCTTTCGTGAACAACATACCCAATTTCCAGAAAAAGTCAATGTTTGGGCAGGTATTTTGGGAAACCACATTGTTGGTCCTGTTTTCCTAAATTCAAATTTACGCGGTGAAGTGTATCTGGAGATGTTACAAAATGCAATTGAGCCGTTAATTCTTGAAATTCTGGAAGATAATCCAGATGGATTCTGAAAATAACATTCCAACAAGATGGTGCTCCTGTACATTATTATGGTGCAGTAAGTCGTTACCTGGATGAAGAATATCGAGGTAGATGGATCGGCCGGCGAGGTCCCATAGAATGGCCACCTCGGTCACCAGATCTGACACCATTAGATTTTTTTCTATGGGGGTACTTGAAATCCAAGGTTTATACCACGGCACCATGCAGATAGCATTGGCGTTTTGAAAGAAATAATTATTGAAGAATGTAATGCAATTTAAGCTGACATATTCGAACGAGTACGACAAGAGTTTACTAATAGGATGTATTACTGTCAGGAAGTAGACGCAGCACATATCGAACACTTGCTATGAGAATCCATTGTTAATATTTGATCAAATCAATTCAAAAAAATAATTTCAATAATTTTGGTATTTATTTAATTTATCCGTCAAAATTAGTTTATACTCAAACAAAATTAATATGGCTATGTAGCCAATGTCAATGCCTTTCAAACGAGATATCTATAATTATTATGAAATAGAGACAAATATACGTACTGGGTTATGATAGGTTAATTTCTAATCAAAGTCTATTTTTACTACCTCCAGACAGTGAAAGTAAGTATACTTCATCTAGTTATAGTCAGCTCTGACTAGTACATGTTGATCAAATTTCAAAACTTTTAGGTTTTAATAAACTTTTACTGAAAAAACCAGTAATAGTCGACTCTACCTAGGGAGAGCCAACTCTTACTGGAGGATCAACTTTCCCTGTAACATAAACACAAACAAAGACAGAAAAAAGGTAGAACGTGTCGCGGGACACACGGTAGGAACTTTAGTTCCTTTTAAGCAAACACTTTTTGATTTAATAAATAAATATATAAGTATATTAATATAAGAATTTATTTTACTCTGGATGAAACTTCATTTAACAAAAATATACAGTAGAATTAATTATAAAAATCTTATCACTAAGTTGATTGGCACAATAGTTATTTATGATACAAGTGCGTGAGGTTATACTTTTGCGCACGAGTTGCGAAAAAGCCAAAATTTTATATGAAATAATCCGTAAAAATTAACAACAAATACTTAAAACAGAATAAAATGGGTATTTAAGGGGACCTCAGATTTTATAAAATTATGTAATACATCTGACGTTATAAATAAACAATTGGCATATTCCTCGGTGGTCGAGTAGTAAGCAAACCAGACTCTCACGTGGTAGACCCGGGTTCGATTCCCCGTGAAGAAGTTTTTTTTTATTGTTAATTTTATTTTTAAATAATTATTCTGCTTGATATTAATAACGACAACAGGTAGACGTTTGAAATATTTAGCAGAATATTCATTATTATAGATAATGGTACGGTACCCTTCATGAGGGAGTCCGACTGGCAACATCTACTTATAACAGCATCGTATATTTAAAAAGGAAACCGTAGCATTATACAAACTGGACATTCAAGAACTGTACTTTTACCACAAAAAAATTAGTGGAAACATAAAATTGAATTGTTAAATTTTCAATTCCAAGTTATATTGCAGTTTATAGAAATTTTTATTTTCTAGATTTCTTCTTAAGTGGGTCGTAGAAAAAATATGCTGTTCGACTCGTGTAGATTGTCCATATCGCAGCTGAACGATTGAGCACTCCGCCTACGGCGTCGTGCTCAAACTTCGTCCTCGTGCGATATGTCCATCATATCCACACTAGTTGCACAAACTACTATTTCTATCAAAATATGCCCTTTTACATTTAAAAACAACCTGTCAAATGTCAAATCAATTTATTCATCTTCGAAAAGTAAATGTGCCAGAACCCTTAATCCTCATATCATTTTGTCCAAGTTTACGAGAGGAATCTACATGCAAACGTTGTAGTTACCCTTAAAGTTCGAGATACTTATACCATTTTTTGCGCGATCGTATTGAAATAAATTCCGAATAAAGTAATTTAAATTTCTTCGAAATGAACGAAATGTCAAAAGTGACATTTATACTTCTCGATCAGTTTAAAATATATTTTGCATTTTGGTGCTATTTATTACTTTTTGACGTCTGAACGGTAAGTAAATCACTTACCGACGGGTTAAACTTAGAAATCAGTAAACATAACCTACCGTCCTGGCAACCGATGTTGTAAATAAACAAAAAAGATCTATCGCGCAAAAAAAAATATGGAAATAATAGTAAAAATTTATCCGAACAAATCCAAGTAGATCTCCAGCACTGCGAATACCAGCTTTGCATAGAATTTTAATATAGCATCGATGGTTCAGTGGTAGAATGCTCGCCTTCCACGCGGGCGGCCCGGGTTCGATTCCCGGCCGAAGCATATGAATCGCTGCTACGTAAACGAGAGAGACTCAGGAGAGAGCACACGCACGCAAGCAAGGCACATAACGAAGCAACGTAACATAACGTAACGTAACGGTCAGATCTTTTGCGTCGCGACCCCCGGTCGCTCAGACATAACCTGACGTAAAGAACTAAAGTTCCAAAAGCTTTGATCTCTTATTGGAGCTCAGACCGACATTCCCACTTACAGAGCGCCCTATGGCTTGTTGCCTCTATATGTAGTAGGTATCTCTATGAGTCCAGGTGCTCGTTTATAAAAACAAGATGAATACCATTGCAATTAAACCATATACCTGCGAGAGAACAATTCTCTCTTTCCGCTTTACTAACAAATAGATTACGATTACTCTACTCACTGAATACTTGACAAACTTCGAACATTACTTCATGCTAACTTGTTCGGAACTCTATCGTGGCCGTTATATAAACTATGTATTTATATTTAAATCTTCGTTCAAATCAGTAGTTTAGTTATTGACCTATCAAGGTAAATATATTATACGTAGAACTGCATGTATCTGGATTAAAGCGATACACTCCTGTTTCAAATATAGAAGAATCCACGTGAAGTTTGCTAACTGTCTTGCGCAGAAACCAAAATCAAAATGAAGAAGTTAATGAACAGATAAATCTAGGAGGCTCTTCACTATAAGCAATTTACTTGTTAAGTAACAATTGTGAAGATCATCAAATATAGTTTTCCTTGGTATCTTATATCATTGCACAGCTATACTAATCTTAAATGGGAAAAATATATCCAGGACGTCCTTTGATCTTTGTGATTTCATACACATAATAGTTTCTATGCTTCAGTTTTGCCCGTATAAACAATACGTAGGGTTGAGCATGGCGTCGAATACCAGCTTTTGACACATTTAACATGTGTCAAAGACGAATCTTCAAAGTAGTTTTGATGTGCAAGTCTTGAGAAAAGTGAATGAGAAATTTGCTTCACAAAGGGAGAAGCTGCAGAAATTACTTATTCCGAAGTAGTAAAAAAGAGAGCAGGTGAAGTAGAACGAGTGGAGTTGTTAAAAGCAGTAATACCTTGCTTCACGTTGATATTCGTAAAATTTGAATTGAAAAATTGAATCGATAATAATAATCCAGCGGAGTAAACTGTTTCATAATTCCGACTTATATCCGGCCCTTCGCATAGAGTTGGATGAGGGATTTCAAATACACCCGAAATGTTCGATTTAGCAGATTATCGAGCGTTAGATTCGATGTTTCAGCAGAAATTGACTGGTAATTAACTTATCCTGTCTGAACCGAAATCAATCGGTAGACGTGAACCTCGACTTGCCTCTTAAAATGAAAAAGAACGCTTTCGAGTATACATCAAATAGGAAAAGGTAGGCGGCTAAGAAGATATTTAGATTTATAAATTAGTTATACGTAAGAAAATTGAAGATACCCATTTGCAAATATGATCTGTCTAATTTTGACAAGTTCAAGTGTCACTTTGACAGCGACATAAGTTTCCTGCAACTCTCACAACAAATGAGTTAGTTTTTATCTATTTATTTTTTGATCAATTACCGCGGGGTTCGTTGTCGAAATGAATGGTTTGACATTCATTCAAATTTCTGTCAGATAGAACATAGAACATAAAATATGAGTTGTGTAAATGTGATAGATAGACGCAAACTCGTAGGATTTTTATTAAGTGCACTCCTTTACTTAGAAGGTTTTATTACGGTAAATCACCTACGTACTTGATAAAAAATATATGTATTAGCTTTAGAGATAAAGTCGTGAAATACACACGGAATAATACAATTAAAGTTGTTAAGAGTGAATTATTTTTTTAGGAGAGAAGCAAAATCTATAGTTTGGCAAGTTTATCTGAAGCTATGCGGCATCGATAAGAGGCGAGGAAAAACATGGCGCATATCTGTCAAACGTAGAAATGGCGTACGGTACCTATTTTACCAAGTAAAACTGAAAATACAAAGGGCACTGACAATACCAACGCCACTGGATAAATCAATATCAGTCAATTGACGAAGTGAGAGGGAAGATCACACGCACGCGCTTGCCAATAAGAAGTCAGCTGGTCGATAAAAATCACCAAATATGTAATTCGGAGGGTGTGGTCATTATGGTTTTCGTACAACGCCTGCCAGAGCTTGGAGAATCTCATAACAAATTTGGAAAAGTGCTCATCTCTTAATATTCATAAATTGATAAAATAATGTTAATAGAATAAATCCAAGGAAACAAGCACATTATAAAATTAACGTTCAATCATATTGTTAATATCGTTAATAATAAAAAGACCCATTTATAATTATTATCACTACATAGTTAGCACTTCAGTTTTTTCATAGTAAAACGTAGCAATGTCGAATGTTTTCGACTGCATTCCTGTCACGGTTTCAGATAAACTTGCCAAAGTATAATTGGGTATCATTAGCGTCACAGAATAGCCTACTTACATAGAAGGGACACTGTAGAAACACAAGAGACTGCCTACTCATCTGATCACGAGCAAACAGTAAAATGACAGCATTTAAAATTGTAGGCGGTTTTTAATAAAAACGAAGGTTTCGGTAGGTTATTCTGTGGTAGCGTAGCGTTTAGAAATATATAAGGCGATTTCGTTCCACTTTGGTACCTACCCCACTTTGGTCTGTCAACTATACCAATCAATTTCGGTCCGAAAAACGATGACATCAAGGTAACTTTGTTACCCTTTTTGATCTGTCAAAGCACATACCGAGATATGCAGCACGGTTACTGAAATCGGTAGGTTTATATCCTTTTCTAAAGTAGTTTTGTCTTTCTTTTTATTCGTAAACAAAAAAGTCGTTGGAAAGAATTATATTTTTTTCTACGACATTTTGTAACCGTATCTTCAATCATAAACAAGCACATTTTGTACAGAATTTCATTTTTGCATCGGCTGCTAGGCAAAATGATAAGCAACAAATGCGAAATAAAATATTTCGTGTTAGGTCTAGGTTTACTCTAAAATCACGACGACTACGGCTTGTTAAATTATGACGTCCAGCGACAAATTGATGAAATGTCAGCAGATCGTTTCTGTCAAAGTTTCAGTAGGTAACGAGTAATTTCATAGTTGTGTTCTACAAATACATATTTATAGGCTTCTATTTCTCTGTACCTGCGTTAGAATTAGCAATGAAAAAAATATTCACATATTTCTTCAAATCATATTTCAATTCTGATAGAAAGCCCATTAACGGGGAATTCGGAGCAATGAAATAATATTATCAGTTTATTCCTCTCAAAGTTTTTGCAATGTATGCATGTATTAAACGTGAACGATATGTTGTCATAGAAAAAGTATAGTATGCATCTCGCAACAAAATGGCCACTTGCCTTCGGCTCGTGTTGCAAATTTCATACTCGTGCAAAATGGGCATCATTTTGTGCTCATTGCATAATATACTATTTTTCAAGTTTTGTTTGTTTTTGTATTAATAATGAAATCTGTCATTTTCCTTTTTAGCTACTTACCTCAATAGTATTTGCCTTTTTGTGTCCTTAATATTGATCAGCTTATACTTAATATAATAGGAATTTTTGTGGAGATGTGGCCTATATAAAAACTCAATAAACAACAACTTTAGCCCAACCAATACATGAACATAAATGTCAATTTCATCAATCAGCTATACCAACTGGGTACCGAACGATTTCGCCTGTTATTGGTAGTTTACGTCGTAGCGGTGACGTAGGACCTACCAATTGGTTAACCAAAGTCCATATGATTCAAATAATACCCTTCTTGGTGTGAGTCATCGATTGTTAATGTCCTTTCAACACATTACGTAATTACGAAGGAAGAAATGTAAAGAAGGCAGGTCTGTGATTAATCCTAATCAAAATACCACAATGATAAACCGTATAAATGTATTACAAACCTTAACCCTATTCTTTGACGTGAAAATTTGATTAGTTGATGTTCAGAATACGCGCAAGCGCGACCTATATATCAATCGGGAGATATTACGCATTCAAAATAGAGTACAGACCTGCTTTTCGTATAACGGCAATGTGTCTTACGTCTTTTTCCAATGCCCCACTGACAGTTCTCGTCAGGTCTGTACTCTGTTGTTTACGATCAATTATTATTCATGAAAAGTGGATATTAATCTAATTGTTATATTTATTTAAATAACACAAAAATTTGCCTAGTATCTTCGGTTAGAAAAATAAACTGGTAATTATTTATTCCATAGCCATCTCGAAATTGACTGAATACGATCCTGATGATTTTATTTATCAAATTTAAGGTTAGCTATATATCAAAATAGCAAATAAAATAAACGACATGCCGAAAACCCGGATATACGTCACAAACGATGACGCACACCAAAAAGGCTATTGTATGAACCATACCAATCAAAGTGGGCCGAAATCGCCTTAGTCTCCATGATAACTAGATTTTTCTCATTGCTGCCAATACCAAAATACCACTAAATTTGTGTTATAATTTAGCGTTTGTTTTGAAAAGTGGATTTTATATTTGACTTTATATTTGAAGGCGAAAAAATTATTCTATCAAAAAACTGTGTCACTCGATTTCTTGTCCAAAAAAACTCCCTATAACGAATTTCTTAGCATTTTTCAAATCAAAAACTTTTGTTGTTGTAAATTTTGAACAAAAGGTATGGAAATGTTTTGCGATATAAATTACTTTTTGCTTACTCCCTTAATGCTTGGAAATATCGACTCAAAATGTCTATATTATCACTCTACTTCTTCCTTTTTCACTTTCATAGCCGAAAGGCTTTTGAATAAAACCAAGGCAACCCGAACGGAGCGATTCAATTTCGCACAGTCTGATTTCAGTGTGTGCGTCGATTGCAATTTGATTGAATTTAACCAAAAATTTAATCAGATTTATGCTCCTTCTCTTTTAAAAATGTCATATTACCGCATACTGTCAAAGTCAATAGATAAAACCAAGTGATATACCAGATCTGGTATTGGTCAGTTGGCAGCAATGACTACTGTTTCTGTTACCATGCACTGTCAAGCGTAGGACGAGAGCTTATTTTCCCGACTCCAATCCTCCCACCACGTCAAATTTAGTAGTTGAGGTGCGCATGCGTCCAAGCAGCCTTTAACCTTATATTCGATGTGACTGAATGTGACATAGGCGTGAGCAGACTTTTTTATTAGGGGGGGGCAAATATCAAATCGGAATCTTTTGATGAAAAAACAACGAGCCATGCCCGCCGAAACATTGCTTTTGCATATTGCCGCCCTTCAATTTCTCGCAATTTATTTTAAGAATAAAAAACTGCTTTCTCCCATCATTGAAAAAAAGTTAAAATTTAAAAATTATAAAATGTTTTTAATAGATTGATATTTGAGGAATTGGGGTGGACCGATTAGGGTGGGCCATGGCCCACCCTGCCCCCCCCCCGTGGGCACGCCTATGGAATGTGAGCTGATTGGCCCAGTTGGTAGGGTACTAAGCTTACAACTCAGAGGTCGTAGGTTCGAAACCCGGTTAGGACTGGTTTTTTTTGTTTTTTTTTTCAAGTTTTTTTATTTTCTGATATTTTTATACATATTTACACTTTGATCAACCGGGTTTGGGCCTGGGTTTTCTTGTTGTTTTTTTTAGTTTCCTATTTCTTATTTTCTGATATTTTATACATAGTTACACTTTGATCAACCGGGTTTGGGCCTGGGTTTTCTTGTTTTTTTAGTTTTATATTTCTTATTTTCTGATATTTACTTCAATATTGTTATGTTACTACTAAATTTGGCAACGTTGGTTCGAGTCGAGAAAATAAGCTCTCGTAGCATAGGTCGGAGTATGAATGAATTTCTTCATAACCTATATAATATTAACGTTGAATTAAACGCTAAAAATAAGACTGAAATCAGGAAAGGACGGGATAAAATATAATACAATTATATTTCTACTCCAACTTCTAACTTTAATTACATCACCTATTTTTCCTTTTCTTGGAAACATCTTGCTTTCTATACAATATTTCTTAATTTTTTCCCTCTTAATAAAATTATTAATTTCCGTACACTTTTCCAGAATATCATGCAAAATAGCCTCCTGGGCTTAACATGTCCTTTATTTGACTAAACTTCAACAGATTGGTTCGTTTTTGAATTTATTTGTTTCTTTATACATTTACTTCAACAATTTTGTGAAAATAACATTCAATGTCCACTAATTGCTGGTCAGTTTTTCATTGAGTCTCAGACTGTCCTCCGTACCTTTCAATATCTCTCCTAACAGGATAAAGGAAATAAATAAAAAATATAATTTATGAAAACAATTAATTTTTTAAAATAATTTAAATCAAAAACTGCTTGTTATAAAAATATCATGACATTTAGATTATTAGCCTAATTATTTAATGAAGAAAATAGAAAACATTTAAAAAAATACATAATATAACAAAACAACTTGAAATAAGTCTTTAAAAAATGGAACTTTTTCAATCAATACCTTTTCCGTTTTTAAAAAGATGCGACACACCAAAATTACTGAGTGTACCCTAATAAATATATCCTAATTTAAATATACATCAGCGTCACTTACAAAAAAAAAGGATCTATAGGTATAAGTTTACAAACAAGAATCATCTTTTCACTCTTAAATTCACAATAGATAAACTACTATTCTATAGCCATAAGAAACAATGTACATTGTCCTTAATCGGCTATTTAAATGTGTCAAATGCTAGACAAAAGTAAATTTTTGAATTTGTCATAAAACCTGACCAAGATTTTTTGTAAAACCAGGCTTAATTTTTCAAAAGACCGGACAGAATTTTTATATCTAGTGTAAAACTGGACCGTATTTTTTGTTGATTCGTAAATCTGGACCAAATAGTTTAATTATTGGTAAAACCGCCTCGAATTTTTTAGTTTTTCTTCCAAAGGTACTTGACCTTTCAATTTTTTGTAGGACCTAGCTGATCTTTTCACTTGAATCGGACTGAACTTTACTGTTTTTTGTACTAATTTTTCAATATTTCGTAAGACCGGACCGAATGTTTCAAGTTTATATTAAATCGGAACGAATTTTTGCATTTTTTTTTTGACTGGACCAAATTCTTCAATTTTATTATTCGTAAAGCCGGATCAAAATTTGCAATGTTTTTCACAGTCAGAATAAACTTTCCCAATTGCTTGTCAGTTTTTCATTGTGTCTCAGACTTCCTCCTTACCTTTCAATATCTCTCCTAACAGGATAAAGGAAATGAATAAAATATATAATTTATGAAAACAATTTATTTTTTTTAAATAATTTAAATCAAAAACTGCTTGTTTGTTATAAAAATATCACCACATTTAGATTATGAGCATAATTATTTAATGAAAAAATAGAAAACATTTAAAAAAATACATAATATAACAAAACAACTTGAAATAAGTCTTTAAAAAATTGAACTTTTCCAATCAATACCTTTTCCGTTTTTAAAAAGATGCGACACATCAAAATTACTGACTGTACCCTAATAAATATATCCTAATTTTAATATACACCAGCGTCACTTACCAAAAAAAAAGGATATATAGGTATAAGTTTACAAACAAGAATCATTTTTTCACTCTTAAATTCACAATTCAGCAATAGATAAACTACTTTTCTATAGCCGTAAGAGACGATAATGTACATTGTTCTTAATCGGCTATTTAAGTGTGCCAAATGCTAGACAAAAGTGAATTTTTGAATTTGTCATAAAACCTGACCAAGATTTTTTGTAAAGCCAGGCTTAATTTTTCAAAAGACCGGGCAGAATTTTTAGATCTAATGTAAAACTGAACCGTATTTTCTGTTGATTCGTAAATCTGGACCAAATAGTTTAATTATTGGTAAAGCCGCCTCGAATTTTTTAGTTTTTCTTCCAAAGGTACTTGACCTTTCAATTTTTTGTAGGACCTAGCTGATCTTTTGACTTGAATCGGACTGAACTTTTCTGTTTTTTGTACTAATTTTTCAATATTTCGTAAGACCGGACCGAATGTTTCAAGTTTCTATTAAACCGGAACGAATTTTTGCATTTTTTTTAGACTGGACCAAATTCTTCAATTTTATTATTCGTAAGGCCGGATCAAAATTTGCAATGTTTTTCACAGTCAGAATGAACTTTCCCAATTGCTTGTCAGTTTTTCATTGAGTCTCAGACTGTCCTCCTCACCTTTCAATATCTCTCCAAACAGGATAAAGGAAATGAATAAAAAATATGATTTATGAAAACAATTTATTTTTTAAAATAATTTAAATCAAAAACTGCTTGTTTGTTATAAAAATATCACCACATTTAGACTATGAGCATAATTATTTAATGAAGAAAATAGAAAACATTTAAAAAATTCATAATATAACAAAACAACTTGAAATAAGTCTTTAAAAAATGGAACTTTTTGAATCAATACCTTTTCCGTTATTAAAAAGATGCGACACATCAAAATTACTGAGTGTACCCTAATAAATATATCCTAATTTAAATATACACCAGCGTCACTTACCAAAAAAAAGGATCACAATTCAGCAATAGATAAACTACTTTTCTATAGCCGTAAGAGACGATAATGTACATTGTTCTTAATCGGCTATTTAAATGTGTCAAATGTTAGACAAAAGTGAATTTTTGAATTTGTCGTAAAACCTGACCAAGATTTTTTGTGAAGCTAGGCTCAATTTTTTCTGTTCTTAAATTTCGAACAAATTTTTTTCATAAAACCGGACCAAATATCCCGTTTTTTTAACATTCCATACATCTAAACAACATATGGGGTGATTCCAAAGTTAAGAACTCAAATAAATAGACCCTGATTTATATTTAAAACAAGGTACACCCTTTTTAAATCGCTAATACCAACCCCAATTAGACATTCAAATAAAATACAAACCGAAAGAAATATATAAGTTTACAAGTTTTGATATTATACAAGCTGAACAACAACAAAAAATTATCTAAAAACTTTAAAAATGCCACATCTTCACAAATTAAAAAAATATATTTACTTTACGTTTAATAAGGCAACTTTTAATGCTTCTACTTCATGAGAGAATGTACTACGGTGTTCGCATTTAAAGCTTTCAAATCAGTATAAGTTTGACCGGTACCAACAAAAACGATAGGTTGGCCTGTTATGTAGGTCATCGATATTGCTGCACCAACCTGAAAATACAAATCGAATCAATCTACACGAATTAAGAAAGAAAAATAAAAAGTATCTAAAGAATATCTCAATTGATACCTCAGCTTTGCCTGCAAATAAAAATTTTTTTTGACAAACAGTATGACACTGCTACTTAGAGGTATACAGGGTGGTCCGTAAGTAATTGTATATAGAAGAACAGTACAATCTTCACTTCAAAATATTGCGATTTAAACCAACTAGCCTGAATAAAATGTTGTTTTTTGATATGAGAAATCATAATTTTGTACCCATTTCGATGTATTTTGTAGAGGTTGAAATTAGGTTCGAAAAAAAGTAGTGCGTGCGATAATTATTTTTTTTAGTATTAAGATGAACAGTATTAGGGTAAAGTGGCAGTTAACAATGTACCTCTACAGGAGCATAATAATATTAGAGATCTAGGAATAAATTTCGATTCTAAATTAACATTCAAATACCATATTAACGAAACAACTACTAAGGCATTAAAGACATTGGGATTTGTACTTAGACACTGCAAGTCCTTTTCTGTGCAAACTTTAAAGATGTTGTATTTTAGTTTGGTACGATCAGTTTTGGAATATGGTTCTCTTATTTAGTCTCCTTCATATAATACTGATATTGAAAGCATTGAGAAAGTACAACATAAATTTTTGAGAGTATGTGCATACAAAATGGGCTTCAATAGGCAACAATACACATATGATGACATGCTTTCAATACTTAATATCTCTACCCTACACCATAGAAGGTTAGAAGCAGATTTGTGTTTTCTCCATAAGATTTTAAATGGTAGTGTTCAAATTCCAGAGGTATTACGTTTAATATGTTTTAATACTAATACTAGAAGAACTCTTAATACTGAAATATTTAATATTCCATTTCATACCACCAATTATGGGCAAAATGAACCAATCACAAGAATTTTAAAATCTGCCAACAAACATGCTGGTAGAGTGGATTTATTTGGAATATCTACATCAACATTTAAGAAATCAGTTGAGCTTCTAAATATTTAAGCAAATTAAATTAATAATTTGTAATAATTTTTTTTTTCTTATATATTACTCATTTATGTATGAACTCTTTATACTGAATGAACTTTATGTTGTAAAAATGGTGAGACCGTAAATAAATAAATAAATAAACATGAAAAATATATATGGTACTTTTAATATTTAAAAATAATAAATATCGTACACACAACTACATTTGTAGAACGTAATTTCATTGAATAATAATCATGTAGTTAATAACTAAAATGTGATTATCTCTAAAACCGTTAGGATTTGGGGATACTAACAAGTATTTTCTTTATGTTCCTTGTGGTATATTATTCATTCTTTTTTTAATTTCTTGGGAAATTAAACCACAATATTTTTAAATTCTTTATTTCACATTTATACCGCATACGTGGGCTATGTAGCGCCCTCTACAAAATACATAGAAATAGATACAAAATTATGATTTCTCATATCGAAAAACTCCCAACCCAAAATTTTCGTGCATATACCTACGTCAAAAAGCGTTAAAGTTATTGTAAAAAACGAAAATTAAAAATTCATGTTTAACACTCTCTATCTTTCTTAATATCAACATTTTATTGAGGCTAGTTAATTGAAATTGCAATATTTTGAAGTGAATATTGTGCTTTACTTCTATGTACAATTACTTAAGGATCACCCTGTATGCTGTTACTATTTATATGCATTTATCGAAAAGGAAGTAATTTTATAGATTAAAGTATTATCAGTTATTTGAAATGATAATAATTTTCACATACCTTGTCATCGATGGTGTCGAATTTGGTTAAAACAATTCCATCGATGATGTGAGGATTTGTACTGGAAGAGTAATCCGCCAATGCTTGATTGAATTTGACTAATTGATCTACTGCTTCATTTCCCACCAAAGCTTCGCCAACAAAAAGTACCAAATCGGGTTCATTCACTTTAATTAATTTAGTTAAGGCTCTCATCAAAGGTTCGTTATCCTGAAATTTGAAAAAGTTGTTATATCCAAGCTTATGGCCAGTTTCATAATGCTTTTAATGGAGCCTTTAAGCGTAAAAGGTCGTTTGTAGTGTAGTGATCTGTTTCATACCAAAAATTCACTTTAAAGCTTCCTTTAAGTTAAATATAAAATTTTTACCATTTTTTAAGCTTAAAAGGACTTTTAAGAGACAGATGTCAACTCAGATTTGAAGTGTATTTTTTTAGGTTTGGGCCATTCGCACCGATTATCCTAAAAAGTCGTACTTGACTAAGTGACACTTATAATTTAAGCGGAACTTCGTTCGCGCCGTACCTCCCTTAACTAAGTGGGAGGTTCCATTTGACAACGCCGCAAATTATAATATATTTTTTTGAAAAAGAAGATCTTGTCAGGAATTACCCAATTAACGGCAGTCGTTTGATCCAGTTTGATCTATGCGTTTAATATTAGTTGGTGTCATCTTTGGTTTTGACGTTTTGATAAGTATTTTTTCTTCCGAGTCATTTTAGTAGTTTAAATATGAGCGGAGAAAAACGATCTTGTGGGATAAATTTCACTACACGTGAAAAATCATTATTATTAGATATTATTAGCAAGTATAAAAATGTCATAGAAAATAAACAATTTCAATTTCTCCAAGAAAATTGAGAGCAGTTTCCTTCGTTATTCTAAATCTAAGAAAAAACGTCTAAGGATCGAATGTATTAAATTAATCTTTTATTATATATAACTGCCGTATTCAATTATACCTATCAATTATTTCTAAATCGTCATCATCTTCTAACATTTCCATTCCGATAAAAGAAATTACAAATACAATGATCTACCATCTACCAAAGCACAATTTACTCAAATATAAACTGTCATAAATCAACTTCAAAATTAGTATTTCGAGGTTAAGTGGAACTTTAAGCCGTGGATATTCCGAGCTTAGTTAAGGTATCCTTAACGTCGCGTTAAGGGTGCCTTAAAATACGGTGCGAACGACTAAAGGCCGATTCATGCAACGTGCATTTTAATTACATTTTCATCACATTATAACTACACTTAAATTACATTATCACTGCCTAATCAAACCAGTTCAAGCAACAAATTAATTATGAACTGACAAGACTGGCAATTGATAAACGTCATATTATTTGAATCGTTTGTGGTTGTGCTAGAAGGTCAGTTATTTGCAATTATTTGGAAGTTATGAGGTTCTCTCAGCAAAAACGTGTTGGAATATATCAGTTTCACTACTTTTGAAAGTATTAGTGGCTGCTCGAAATAGAAGGAGACCTCGGAATGACAGCTGTAACACTTTTGGCGCATGCGTTTTAATGGTTTTTACCATAGACATAGACATTATATTATATATCTCTATGGTTTTCACTAAAAATATAATGTAATTATAATTTATAGTTGAAAGTAGACCAACTTCTTGATGCAATAGTGTAATTGAAATTCAATAATGTGGTTGCATGAACATCAAATAGGAAACTATAGTAATTAACTTTTTCTAATGTAAATGTAGTTATAATATAATGAAAATGTAATGATAATGAACGTTGCATGAATCCGCCTTAAGTGACACTTAGCGGATTTGAGTGACACTTAAGGTTTAAGTGTAACCGGTGCGAATGGCCCTAAGCACGTTAAAGGATTAAAAATGAGTTGGTGTTTCCAAAGCCTCCGCAAGTCGAATAGTTAAGAGAGTATGTCAAGCCATTGCCCATCTCAGCAACGAACATAATTTTTACATGTATCATAATCCACTGGAAATGGAACAAGCCGCGAACCAATTTTATTCCATTGCGAGTTTCCCAAAAGTAATTGGCGCGATTGATTGCACCTTAATAAAAATCCAATCTCCTGGAGGTGAGGATGCAGCAATTTTTTGTAGCCGGAAAGGATTTTTTGCATTAAACGTGCAAACAGTTTGAGATGCAAAATTGAGAAGTCGCAACATAGTGGCAATGTGGCCTGGTTCTGTTCACGACCAAACAATTTTTAGCCTCAGTTCGTTGAAAAGACAATTTGAAAGTGGAAGCTTTGGTAGATATTTATTGGTTGGGGATAGTGGTTATACACTCGAAAAAATATTTAATGACAAAATTGCAAGTAACAAACACTCCAGCTGAAAATCTGCTCAACGAATCTATAATAAGAACCAGGAATGTTGTGAAACGACAATATGGAGTGTGGAAAAGACGGTTTCCCATTATTTCTTTAGGAATCCGTTTAAATGTTGATACAGCTATGACTATAAGGGCCAGTTGTATGTAACGTAATTAACCAATTGATCAACTGAACCAGGTTCACATGTTGACCATAGTCAAATCAATCAATCGTTGTACGAAAGGTGTTCGTGTTGTGGTCAGTTGAACCACGGTCAAATTAATATTTTCATGTTGGTTATCCGAATCTCTAGTAACATTCGAGCATTTTATCAATATTGTTGGTACTAACTTGGAAAATCGTCATAGTTTTTGTATACTGTGAAATCGTTCATCAATGACAGTGTGATGACAGTCAATGATCAAAAGCGTGCTTGGCGTTAAATACCAATATCAGCGTTAAAAACTTTTTTGTGTGATCTCTTTGAAGTGGAAAGAAAGATGGCAGATAAAGAAAACAAGCGTACTCCAAATTTTAGTGCATTTGAAGAATCGACGTTGATTTCTCTAGTTTCTAAGTATAAAAACGTTATAGAGTGTAAGAAAACGGATGCAGAAAGTTCTCGGCATAAGAAAAATTTGTGGCTTCAGTTGGCTGAAGAATTTAATTCTATCAGTGCAACTACACAACGAACAAGTGACGTGCTTTTAAATAAGTATAGAAATATTAAAAAGAGAGTAAAGAAAAAGTATGCTGACGAAAAATGTTATTCTCAAGGCACTGGAGGTGGTCCATGTAAAAAAATTAAATTGGATGATGTAGATACTTGCAGTGCCTTTTGATATTCTGAATCTATCAAAAAATTCATTTTCCGTCCACTTTTCAAAATTATTTTCTCTTGCTCGAAATAATATGCGAGCGTTTTTCCTTAAACCTAAAACCCAGTATAAAATCTCCAATAAGGTATAAAAGTCGTATACAAATAAGTAAGTAAACCTTCTTCTACTTCTCTTATCATTTCTAGAAAATCCTCATCCGTTAATTCTTCAAAATAATCCACGTTTTCCATTGTAAACAATAAAAAGTTGTAAAATTATAGTATATGACAGTCAATTATAAGATATGTCACATCAGAATTTGACGTTTATTCCATGAACTTTAGTTAAACCACCATTTTTGGTGGTTCAGTGAATTGCATAGTTAACTCATGAGTTAACCAAAATAATCCTTGACTACGATTCGTACAACACTCTAATAGCTGTGATCATGGGTTAACCATAGACATTAGGTTAACTATGCTTCATACAACTGGCCCTAATTGTTGCTTCTGTAGTTTTACATAATTTAGCTATAGAAGTGAATGAAGAAACTCCTAAAGACTGGTTTAACAATATTAATTTAGACTTAGCTGAAAACGCTCAAGAGCCGCACAATTTGTAACATAATGTACGCCAATTCAGGCAGCTGCTAACTAATGAACATTTTAATAGATTAGTTTAAAAATATGTAGTTATTGAAGTATGTAGACATTCAAAAAAATTATGATGACATAAATTTGAAATAATTTATTTAAAGAAATATTTACTAACTAATTAGAGATATAAATTAATATAATCAGTGGGAAGTCAAATCCTTTTCTGCTTTCATAATTTTTAAATCTAATAATGTCATCTTTTTTTGTGTTCTTCTTCATCACGCATTGATGATTATTACTTACCGTTATAAATGTAAACAATAAAAATACGGAAAGTGTTGTACTCAATTCAAACCACTAAATAACCGAAAAGTAAACACAAATTCTGTCAAAAAACCGTCAAATTAAGGAAGAGCCTGACGAGCAGTGCAGCCAACACAGTATATTCAAGCCTATACGGGGATTTTATCATGAGGACGCGTCCATACTATTATGAAACTGACCCTAGTTTTAAGAGAACCTTCAAGCTAAAGGACCTTTTAGTTAAATGCCCGTTTAAGCAATGATTATGAAACTGGCCCTAATACTATTATAATGCCTTACAGAGTTTTTGAGAAATAACAAAGGCCGTTCAATAAGAAACAACAACTACTTCCCATGTCTACATGCCACAAAGGCCATTGAATTACGCTCCTAATTTTTTCAATTCTTTATTCTTTTGAAAACAACCAGGATTTGTAGCAGTCTTTGTGAGAGATTATCCAATGATAATTACCTGCATTCTCCCAGCAGTGTCTACTAATACGACGTCGATTTTCGAATCCCTGGCGAATTTAATTGCTTCCATCGCAATACCAGCAGCGTCTTTTCCATATCCCTTTTCATATAATTGCACCATTTGTCGCCCGCCGTGTTTTTCCGGTGGATGAAGTGCGTTAAGGTATTTCGTATGCGTACGAAGTTGTTCCACTGCACCTGCTCTGAATGTATCGCAGGCCGCTATGAGGACGCGCATGTTATTTTCAATCAACCAAAAACATATTTTCGCTAAATTGGTTGATTTTCCAACGCCGTTAACCTAAAAATTAACGAATCAAAAAAACGTTTAAAAAATTATTTCAGTATTGTACCCCGCAGAAAGTCATCACATACGGTCGACTAGCTTTTTGGGCTTCTAAGCAATCTCTAAGTATATCCACTCGTCTTTTAGGGCTTAAAATTTGTACCAAAGATTCCGTGAGGGTATTCTTCACGGTTGTAGCTACGCTATCAAATGTACCCAATACTTTTCCTTCTAATTTCGTTGCTACAGAATCGCATAATTTCTCAGAGATATCGGAAGCTACGTTCTTTGCTATTAAATGATCCTTCATTTTTTCCAAAACTGGTTCCATGTCGGATTTTGTAAGATTTTTGGAACCAACCAAACCTCTGAAAATTGAAAACATTCCTCCCTTAGTGGTTTTATTTTGTTGTATCGGTACATTTTCCACTTTTTCTTCCTCGTAATCTTCGTCGTCGGAAGATTCGACTTCTAGATCTTTAATAACTCCTTTCATTTGACCAACCATCTAAAAGAATCATATTACAATCTCTATAATTGAGATAAAATATGTATTCACCTCTACGTCAGGAGTGTAATTACTTCTTGCATCTTCAGGTCTGTCTGTTGTTCTTTCCAATGTTTCCAAATCTTTATTAGTTCCTCCTAAATCCCAAATTCTAGGTTTCTTGCCTGCCTTTTCTGATGGTGGACTCTTGGGGCTTTTGGGACTCCTAATAAAAATGATAAGAAAAAAGATAGGTTACATTGTGCCATAGTAGGGAATGGTGGTTCTTCCTTTCTTCACAATTTAACTTAAACAATTACAAAAATATATATTTACTTTCCATCCGGTTTTTTCTTTTGCATTTTCTTAGCTAATTTAGCTCTGTTAGCTGCCAAAGTGTCTTCGTCAATTAAACCATTTGCTTGAGTTTTTGGAGACGATGGAGCTATGTTTTCTAGGATAAAGATATGTATGTTTATTTTAAGTATTTAAAGTATCATGTCATAGAGTGTTGTAAATCTATCCTTTAATAAAAAATTTATTACCTTCACTGAAATTTACTTCTTTCTTTTTGATAGGTTTCTGTGGTTTTTCTTCTCCTTTTCTTTCAATCATTGAAGAAACAGTCTTTTTGGATTTAAAGGACTCTTCAAAAGTTCTCATTTGTTTAGGCTGCTTCAACTGAGTTTTGCCCCAATTTTCAGCTGTCTGAAGTGTTGAATTGTAAACATCCATAAAGTTAAAATCTTGAAACATCTGCTTCTCAGTGAGTACATTTTTGTATTTATCTCTAAATTCTAGATGAATATCATTCAAAAATTTGTCCACATATGATAATTGCAATATCTTTTGGTATGCTACTACAAAAACCAAATCAAACTCATTATCCAATTTGTATTGCAGAAGTAAACCATTGTGGTCAAATAGGTTGACCCCTGTTCTTTCCTGTAAAAAGTTATTTATTAATATCTTCAAAAACTATTTCTATAATATTACAATCCAACACTTTAAGTAAAATAAAAATCTAGATAAGAATCTACACTTTGACTGAAAAACAAATATACATAAAAGTATGGATTTCAGTAATTCATATTTTCAAGTTCCTCTCAATGCACCTGTCCTTAAAACCTATATACCTAAATGCTAAATAATTGTATCTGGTCAATGAGTATGATCACTAATTGCTTTTAAATGGTAATTAGGTACAGGATCAATAATTTTACTGTCGTCAAAACAACAAAATGCTCAGTTACAAAGCTTAACTTAATTTTCTTAATATGTAAGTGAGAATATTTACACCTATATCTGTTCTTATATACTGAATCAAACAAAAACATTCCTTAATATATTTGGGTAACAATTACTTTGAAATTGTCGTTTCAATACTTTGATAATTACAACAGCATATGTTAGACTGGTTTTTTTGGAAACACATGAAGTAACATATTTTGTATTAAAAATTGGACAATTACCTGTAAAATGACATTTTTTATCAAGGCATTTACAGAAGGTGTGAAGATTTGGTTTGTACTTTGGAAGCACCATAATACTATGCCTCCTTTGCTGAAAATTGTAAATAAATCCAACATATTTACTTTACTTCTGTTGAAATGAGTTTTTTGGGAAAACACGTCGTCACCCCGTGCCAAGCACGTCAATGCTGCAAACTGTCAATGTCATTTGTCAATAATAGTGCTCACAGAAATATAAGAATATTTTTCTATGGTGTTCACTGTCAGTGGTAATTGATTAGCCTACTTCACTGTCTCATGAATTTGGGTGCATTTATTTTGGGGACTGTTGAAATCCGGATACCATTTTTTTATAATCGAATAATATACCTACAACTTAGAAGTTCTAAACGTTTCCATTATTCCCCACCAATGACGTATTCCCACTTTATTCAGATTCATCCACAAAGCACACCAGCCAGTATAAAATATAATCAATCGGTCAAAAAGTCTACGACCGACGGAAAATATTTCCCACCGGCTCACAGGATGTTTTCTACCGGCTGCACCCTGCCAGAAAGTTTGTCTTCACTAAAAAAAAATTATTTCTCAAAGGCTATATGTTAAATTTTTAATTTGAAGTTATATTACAGTTTATAGAAATTTTTATTTTCTAGATTTTTTCCTAAGTGGGTCGTAGAAAAAATATGCTGCTCGACTCGTGTGGATTGTCCATATCGCACTTGAACGATTGAGCACTCCGCCTACGGCGTCGTGCTTCATCTTCGTCCTCGTGCGATATGGCCATCATATCCACACTAGTTGCACAAACTACAATTTCTTTCAAAATATGCCCTTTTACATTTAAAAACTACCTGCCAAATGTCAAATCAATTTATCAATCCATTTTAAAGTTATCGAATTAAAACATTCAAGTTTTCAAAAATTTCCACACCCTGTATTTCGAAAAGTAGCTAGACCCCTTAATCGCGCAAAAAAAATTATGGGAATAATAGTAAAAATTTATCCGAACAAATTCAAGTAGATCACTAGCACTGCGAATACCAGCTTTGCATAGAATTTCAATATAGCATCGGTGGTTCAGTGGTTAGAATGCTCGCATTGCACGCGGGCGGCCCGGGTTCGAATCTGGGTATGAGCATATTTATTATTATGAATCGCTGCTTCGTAAACGAGAGAGACTAAGGAGGCACAAGCACGCAAAAGCAAGGCACATAACGAAGCAATGTAACATAACGCAGCGTAACGTAACGCGTAACGGTCAGATCTTTTGCGTCGCGACCCCTGGTGGCTCAAACATAACCTGGCGTAAAGAACTAAAGTTCCAATTACACATCATTAAGATATATTTTGAAATTAACATGTTAACACCCCAATATCACCACTACTTTACCAACCCCTACCACACTCAAGCTTGAGCATGCAAATACTAAGCCCATGCAGTTGAGAAAATAAACTTGCAAACAATACTTTCCTGAAATTTTTTATTATTTCTGAGATAGGTCTATCAGCAAGTTTGAATATATCGATATAATATTCCAAATAAATCCATCCCTGAAAAAATTACTGCAACAGAAAATCAAACAAAATCAACAAAAATGTAATGGAATCTATAAAGCCTGTAAGAGAGCGTTGGTGTGCTGAAAAGGAAGCGCTGAAAAAAATTGTTAGTCCATATCTGCCAAGAATAGCCATTTTGCATGCAACAGCTTTGGCGTCTACGATATTTTGACAGCCGATACTGGGCAACTATTTCCCCAACTTGTCATCCCATTCCATACTCATTCGACAAACGGAAAACACTTTGCGCACTCGCCCATCGGGTTGATTGCTCGTTTTGCAAGCGAGGCTTACCGACAACCTAGGAACGGGCACTTTCCCACAGTGTGGTACTACGTGCATCCGTGCGGGAAAATGTCAATCGTAAACTACCAAGCTGGTACATGTGGTGAAATAAGAAACTTACCAATGTCTGTTGGAAAAATAACCAACTCGTGAACGAAAGGGAAGACAAAATAAATAAAACGACATGGCTCACCTATGTCTTTTTGAAAAATAACCAACTCGTGGAAGAAATGGAGGATAATATTCAGGAAAATGAGTAACGACACAGCTCTCCTACGTCTTTTGAAGAAATTACCAACTCGCGAAAGTATAATGGAGGACAATATTGAGAAGAATGAGGAACGGCGTAGCTTTCCTATCTCTTTTGAAAAAACAACCAACTCGTGAATGAAATGGAGGACATTATTCAAATAAATATAGTTTAAAGAAACTAAAAAAACACGCTTTTAAAGAATATCGAACTAAAAAGTTGAAAATAATTTAAAAATAAACTTAAAACAATAGTATCTATATAAAAAAATACTAGAATAATTGAGGGAAAAGCGTGGGGTGCTCGATATACGAAAATTATGGCACAAAGCGCCCCGCGCTTTTCCCTCAATTATACTAGTATTTTTTATATAGGTACTATTGCTTTAGGTTTATTTTTAAAATTATTTTCAACTTTTAAGTTCGATATTCTTTAAAAGCGTGTTTTCTTAGTTTTTTTAAACTATATTTATTTTTCATTTTTTAGTTCGATCTATTGTCAATAGAGTTTTTCCTTAAGTTTTCATCGATAGTATTATAAATTTCCAACAGAGGGTGCACGAATGTAAAATTCTTCTTGGCCTTAGCCCGCTCAGCTAACGAACGCATTTAGGATGATGGAGTATACTAACAATCAAAGGAGAGTTACAAACCCACAAACATACAAGTGAAGCTAATAAAATCGTGTTGATAAAAAAATAGGGAACGACATAGCTTATACCGATGTCTTTTGAAAAAATAACCAGGTCAGGCCATTGACATAAACAAGTGTTTGGCATCGATGTGATATACATCATAGATATACACTGGCCGAGAAAACGACAAAAATAAACGTGTATTATAAGGGATAATGTACCTTCATTTGCTACTGTAATTCACGGAAAAAAGAAGAAACTTGAGAATATCTTCTTTTTCTTCAGCATGGGATAATTTACCTGGATTATACAGAAGAAATGCAGGGAAAAATTTCACCTCAATTTGCTTTTAACAAAATGAAAAAGAGCTAAGGTATTTTCAATTTTTTTTATTGGTGAACCATTTTACCTATTTAAAAAACGCCCCAGCGTGTTTAAGTCGAATTTAAAAAAACGCGCGTATTTTAAAGTTACCGTGGCAACATCAACAACTCGAGAAACGAAGTTTAAATCTATGGTCTAAAGCATGTCTGAATAACAATTTTTTATTATTGATCTGACCACAAAACAGTCTAACCTATAGAAAGTGAAAGTCCAATAGGATTACCTAGAATGAAAAAATGAGGTGTCAAACCCATCCACCTGAAGCGCTAGTTGCAATTGAGTTGTCGAAATAGGCAAGGCATGTGAGGCCGAAAAACAGACTAAGGGAAGAAGAATTTCAGCGATCGCAGTGGATGGGTTCAGAACTATTTCATAGTGCTTTTTTTAATGGAAGTTTGTTTTTTGAATGACTATAATACCCGATTTCACTAACCATTTCCTAGTCAGGTAAAACCTAAAACGAATTTAGGATATCCTAAATGCAATTTACATTTTACCACGCGCTAAGTAATTCCTAAGAGTGATAATATTACGTATTTCCCATCACTTTACGATAAATCCTGAAAGGATTGTAGGAACAGCTTTGCGAGTGAGGCCCCTTTCGGTCCCAATAACAATATATTGTGGTTCAAATTATCTGTTGCAAACTTTGTAGAATTTATAAATCTGTTCAGCGCTTAATTCCTTTAGTTTTTGATTGCGAATAAAGGCAACCCATTCATTCATCAACAAAGGGTCATGTTTGGGAAGCCTATGTCGTTTCGATGTAATGTCTGTTTATCCAGGAACACAACACTTCACACCAACCATTATAAATATTATTAATTATCAGTATTATCACACTTGATAAGACCTACAGTACCTAATTAAAACACAAATAACAGCAGCAAATGGCGAAAGGGAACAATCTACAAAAGACAATGGTGACAACAACTATATGACAGCTTTGATGAATTCTAAAATATTTTCTTCTTTTCTTGCTAAAGGCATTAGCTGCCAGGCAACTAGCGCTTCAGGTGGATGGGTTTGAAACCTCATTTTTGTATTCAAGGTCATCCTATAAACTTTCACTTCTATAGGTTAGACTGTTTTGTGGATCTGACATCCTATACATATACATCACGAATTCAACCAATTGACATTTAGTTCTTATTTCCATCTATGATTTCCATTTCTTGTTGTTGTAGTAGTTTTAGACCAGTATTTATAATTTCAAAGTGCACCAATAAAAAAAATAGCGTAAAGTATTCGTGGATAACTGGTCTTTAAAACTCTTGCTCTATTTCGAGCACTACGGCTTCGCCGTCGTGCTCGAAAAATCGCGCGTGTTTAAAAGACCTTAATCATAGAGAAATATTTTGTCTATGACCTTAATATCCACTTATAATTTAATATACTATTGTAGCTCCCTTTACCGACAATTATAAAAGTATAAACTGTCAATTTCTTTAAAAACAACCTTAGTTTGTTTAATCTTTCAAGAAGGGGAAGGATAAATAACGATTCCATTCACCTTTTCTCATCTGTATAGCTTCTTCAACCATTATCCTTGCCCTTTGCTCTTCTCGATAGATTAATCAATAATCTCTTCTAACCAAGAAAAAGTAAGGCTATGATGTTGAAGAAATTGTCAGTTTATACCATGTTTATACCATGCGAGACTAGATAATTTAGATATAATAATGTCTCCATGGTTTATACCCTGCGTGTACAAAACTCGGTAGTCTATTCTCAAACAGTCTCGCATGCGACAAAAAATGTCACTGTTTGAGATTAGCGCATACAATTTCATTGTATAGTGGACATAATAAACCGCTGACCAGCTCAGCGTGGAATAAATTCGCTGTAAAAAAAAGCGACCGCTAGAGCTAGCGGTCAAATTCGCCCTCTGCTTACTCAGCGCTTGCCTAGCACTAGCGTTGCTGAACGCGTCCATGCCGTCCATTCTTCCGATAGTGACTGATGACATATGACGTTTGACATAATTAGCAGATTGACAGGATTTAGTTGTTTTTATCTTTTATGATGATTCTTTACTATATATTTCTACACGGTGTGAATATAAGTAACCCGGTTTATTAATTTTTGGTCTTTGAGTACTAGTGATTTACATAATATTTAAAATAAATATACGGTGAAATTTCGTATTTTCTAATGCTATATAATCGTCAAATTATTGATAACATATCTAATTGTTTTTTCAAGGATATATATTAGATCATTATTTTGTTCAAATATTTTGATATTCTATACCATTTTTCAGTTACCAGATTATATCTAACTTATATTGATAACAGACACATGTTTGTACACTAGTATCGATTCATTTGAGGAAAAATGTCAAAAGTCAGGTTATATATTTGTTGAAAACTTTTATTTATGCATTAGTGACGTAATTATTGAGGAATGAAATTGGAAAAAAAGTGAAAAATTAGTAAAACATGGATACACACAATTTATTGAGGTAAGCACACTTGTAAATTTTTGTTATATATAAATTTTTTTGTGTAACAAATTGGACACTACCCACAGGTAGGTAGTTATGGCTAATTATGTAATAAAACATTTATATATTCTTAATGCCACAAATGCTTCATTGAGAGAGTTGAAATTGTCAATAATTGACTATTCAGACCATTGCATTCATCTAAATAACAATGGAATCATTAAAATGGATTTGCTTGTACACTGATAAATTGTTTGGTATATTGGGAATATGGCTCATCAATGTCATTCTTGGAACTGTAACCCTTCTGCAGTGTCCCAAAGTTGATATTAAATATAGTCACAAGGAAGTGGGTGGCATAATAATCTCTAGAACGATGGGTAATCTCACCTGGACAGAGACAGTCAAAACTGTTGATTAGGGGACATTTGCCACCTTTGATGACAGAGCTGTTAAGCAAAGATAGGAAAACTATCAAAGTTGTAGTAGGTATGTTAGGGCACTGTAAGCCTAACAGGCACACAAAGGTAACGGAGTTGTCAGAGGATCCATGTGTCGACTCTACCACCTTTAATTCATTTAAAAAGATTAGAGTGGAAAAGCCTGATTAGCCACCTAATTGAATCTATCTATTAATAACATGTTAGTTATCTCAAATAAAGTAAATGAATAAACTGCCCACTCAAAAGGCTGGAGAGGATATTTTTATTACAATAGGTTGATAAGTAAAACTATTTTTTTAAATCTAAATAACTTTTATGATTCTATTAAGCAACAGTGCAATGCAAATTATATGTAAATCAACTGTATTGTTGTACTTTGTAAAATTGACCTTCTCCCTGACATGATTGAAAGTCACCATGTATTTCATGTTAGAAAAAAGTCAATTAACACTTTTTACAAATCTTCATAAAAAATTTACACACAATGGCTTAGAATCTTTCTCTAAGACTTTTATTTTCAGAGTTCAAGCCCTGTTATACACATAGAGCCTTTGGTGAATATAATAAATATGACAGAAAATATTTTATTTTGGTTCATGTTTATGTATTTTGTGTGCATTTTGATACAAAGTTGATCATAGTTATCTTCACATGGAAGTTTGTTAGAAATATAGATAATTGGGACCAGTTTATCACTTGGGTTCAAAAGAAAATGAGATAATTTGATAATTTTATTATAAATTGAATAATTTTTGAAGATAAAAATAAGGAATAGAGTATTAGCTATGATTTAAGCTAGTAAACATATCAAAAGTAGGAATATTCCATGGAATTATTTTTTTTATTCCAAAAAATTATCATGAATTCATGATATATACCTAGTTTAACTTTAAGTATAACTAAAAACATCCTTGACTTTAGTCTCACCTTTGATATTTGTTATGGCAAAACTACCTCCCATTAAATCTATTAGTTTTATAATTATATATTGTATAAAAGGTTTTTTGTTGTGAATGGGTAAACTGTTTCAATGCTATAAAGGTAACTTCCATTTATTTAGATCTTCATATTTAATATGAACTATTAATTTGTTTTTCAAAATTTATTAGATAACAAAATGTAAACAACTAAAACTATAAGGAATTCTAAACTTTTAGTACTTCTGTTTTTGTTTGTGCAGTATTTACCAAATTATGACCCTAGGTTCAAAAAATTTGACTGACTTCTTGAAATCATCATATCTCTTAACATAAACAAGTCAACTTTCTTCACTTTTTTACTTAATTAATTTTCTTGTTTAGCATTAAATCAAAAAGAAAATTTGGTTTTAGATTGGATGTTATGTCTACTGGACAATTTTCATCTCCACCTTACTTTCTTAAGAAAGTCCTCCAGCTTTTCAGACTTAAACTGACATAGGAAGTGTTGTGCTGTTTCTTCCTTTAATTGACAGAATCTTCACAAAGCTTTGTCTGTCAATGCTTATTGAGCTCACAGTATCCCTGTCTATACTCCAGCAAACCAATGTTCTGTTACAAACTGTTCTGCTTGATTCCATGGATTTGTGTGATGCCTACTTTTCTGTAGCCCTTTTTGTTGTTGTTTTTGCAAATTTTTCTTACCTACAATTTTTAATTTTCTTTTTTAGAGACTGGTACCAAATACCAAAAGGTGTATTAAGGCTGTGCTTTATATTGATAAATAATTTATATTCGATACCAACATATGTAATGTGGATGATCCTTTTGTTACCACTCAGAAAAGTGAATCCTGATGTTTATTGGAGGATCGAAGGGTACTTTTTCCACTGGCTTCTAGCAATGGTTTCATTGTGGAGCTATTCTGCAGGATATGAGAGTAATGTTTTGTTAATTTGTTTTTGATAGAATACATTATTGTATTGAAATTTTCAGTTGTTGAATTGGGAGATGACCTAACAGAATGTTTAGATGATCGGACACTTGTAATAGCAAACCACCAATCTACAGCTGATGTGCCTTTATTGTTTGCTTGTTTTAATCCTAGGAAACAAATTTTACCCAATATTATGTGGATCATGGATAGTGTATTCAAGTACACAAATTTTGGCATTGTTAGTGTATTACACAAGGATTTTTTCATCATGTCGGTAAGTCTTTGAAGAATTTGTCATTTTAAGGAAAAAAATAAATAAAAATGATTCATTTTTAGGGTAAAGAAAAGCGTGACAAGTCTCTACAAGAATTTACACAACATTTATTAGATTATTATATACCACTGAAAAGAAAATGGTTGGTATTATTTCCTGAAGGTGGATTTTTAAGAAAGAGAAAAGCTGTATCCCATAGATATGCAGAGAAAATGAACTTACCCAAGTTTGAAAATGTTACGTTACCCAGAGTTGGTGCTATGCAAGTTATCATGGACACCTTGAGTAAAAAAAGTGTCATTAACAATAATTCCAATTCTGAAAATAGTAAGTGTTGTGTTATTTTCTGGTATTTTTCTAAATTATTTCATTTTTAGATGACAAACTTGAAATTCCAAAAATCGAATGGGTTCTTGACATAACAATAGCCTATCCAAATGGTTGGCCAATAGATCTAAGCCATATAGTTTTCGGAAATCGTGAACCTTGCGAAACAATATTCTTCTACCGACTATACCCCTGCAAAGATCTCCCGCAGGATTCCGAAACGCTCACCAAATGGCTGTTCGATAGGTGGTCGGAAAAAGAAAAAATGTTAGACTCCTATTATCGGACTGGTACATTCACGTGCGATTTTTACAGTAAAAAGTGCGTTGGTCCGCGTAGAGTTGTAGTTCAAGATTATTTGAGGTTCGCTATATTACACGCATTTTTTTTAGCTTCAACTTATCTGCATATACAGATGTTCGTGGCAGCCTATAATTATTACAGTTATTTTGTTTATTAGCACCCGACTGTGGCATATTTGGTGTGTTTGGTGAGGTATTATATGTAGGTGATCTGTTTGGGGAATTTCAAATATTATCGACAACCAAAAATTACTGTTTTTCCAATATTTTGTATACAATGGTGAATTCATATGTTTGCATTTTTAAATATTAGCAGATATTATTTCTAGTACAGTTGTATTAAAAAAAAAGTACAAATAATATCCTACAAGGCAGGTACACCTACTCACAAGTTGACAGCAATGACAATCGCCCTGAGGATAAAATATTTTAGATTTGTAATTTGGTTATTTTGTATTGATTTAATATTTCTTTTTATTATAAACAGTCATATTATATAGCTTTTAAAATACCGTCTAAATCGAAATCAAGAGTTACGGGTTGTACATTTATCTCAGGACGACTGTCAGTTGACATAACATGGGCTTGCCCTATTTGCGTAAAACCTGCTGGAGTTAGAGGTTATCAAATGTCATAGGCCAGCGATCCGCAACCTTTTTGATATTGCGACCCCAAAATTAAAAAAAGAGTTATGAGTGATCCCAGAAAAAAAATCACTAAGTTAACAAGTACAAAGGTTGGTTCAGGTAGCGAAGTTAGCTGTTTTTATTTCGTAAATTATTTATATTGAAGAGTTTATTTATTTTGAAAAGTAATATTAGTGCAAACTAGAAAATATGCATTTAACATACGAGTAATATTTATGATGGCATTAAATGAGACAAGCAATTATTTTGATATTTTATTTAAAAAAAAGGTACATATACGTAATTTTACAAACTAAGGTGAACCATCCTCAAATCAGGTTCTACGTTAATTCTCGAGCGATATTTTGTTTTTATAGTAGTTAATGTGGAGAAAGCTGTCTCGCAAAGGTATGTAGATGCGACTGGCAGCAATTTCAGCATAGATGTTTTGAATAACAGTGGATATTCCTTTTCCGTTATTATCCAGAACTTGGATAGATCCGTGGTTTTGAAAATAGATCGAATGCTGTCATCGGACATTAAATCGATCAGCTGCTCCTTTTCTTTTAAGTTTATCTTCACAGTGTTAAGATCACAAGTGAATGGATTAATTATCCATTGGTCGCCGTGTGACGTATCTGGGAATCTTATTTCCAAGTCTTGCTTAAGGTTTGTAAGATTAAGATGCATCATGATTTTGGCTTTAATTTCTTCTTCAAGCTTTATATTGTTTTCTTCAGAGAATTTCTCCAAACATGCAAACATCTCGTAATTTTTAGCACTGATTTCGCGCGGGCGCGATGAGGTTGTGACGGACGGGACTGGAGAGGTCGTACAGTCGTAATTATTTTCGATTCTCTCCGTTTTAAGGAGTTTGTGTAATTGTGTATGTAAAGAGAGGTTATATTTTATGCATACATCTTAATAAAATATGATAAGTACAGGACCTTGTTGACTTTTTTGGCGGCCCCATAAATATCTTTCGCGACCCCCAGGGTTTAGGACCGCTGTCATAGGCTGTCAAAATTGGGCCTTTATCTATAGATTATTTGTAACAGATCTGTATAATTTTATTTTTGATACAGGAAGAAGTGTTGTCTCAGAGGCAGATGCATGAAAGTGCAGCTTCTTTCTAGTTAATTAGAAGTGAGAAATAGTACTGGGTAAATAATTCGATAGAGTTATGCCCAAAAAAACAAAAAAGATTTTTTTTTCTGGGTATACCACATAATATATACCTAATATCTAGTATGGGTACTTGCCGTTTTTGACTTGCGAAACTGTACAAGTATGGGACCTGAGCATACACAGCATTAGAGTCGAGTACACTTTTTTTTAGCATCACTTCTTCCTTTCGTTGTCATCTTTATTCAATATTTCCTTTTTTACAAAATGAATCTCCCAAGTAAAATTTGTTTTATTTGAATATTTGCAACTTATTTGATAGTGGTAATTTACAGTTAGAGTACGGTGTCACGTGGCGAGGTACCTTATAACCTATAAGGATACCAAAGTATGCCTAATACATGCCACAGATAATTGTCTTGTGTTGCATTTTTGACATTTGATAACTTTGGTTTTACGCAAAAAGGATGATGTTAACGTTTCTTTCTAATTGAGTTAACTGTATAAACCCTCACTTCGTGGAATCTACTCATCATATGGTTTTAAATGAAACTAATTGTTTTTAAATGACTCCACAATATATTTGTAAAAATCTGTAAATTGCAAGTAAATGTTTCGAAACAATTGTCAATTTACTTGCAATTTACAGATTTTTACAAATATATTGTGGAGTCATTTAAAAACAATTAGTTTCATTTAAAACCATATTTCTTTCTAATACTTTTAATACGACTGCACACTGGTTACTTTTTCTTGTTTTTGATATAAGCTAGGTTCGTTTAGTCTAATCTGTAGGGTCGATTGTTTGAAACAGTACATGTTGTGCAATATGGAATTTAATGATTATAGGGTATTAAACAAGGCCATTATCAATTTATTTACTTCCTCTACTCACTGCGTTATGAAAATTATTTGTTCAAAACTATTTTTCACAAATCCTTAGCTGTTCACTTTTTTCTTCCATATATGTTTTCATTTACATGAGTTGAAATAAAACTTCTGGAGTCACTTTTTAAATCTAAAAATTTAAAAAAAAAATTATTTTTTCCCTGTTCTTGCGAAATTATTTGTTCTCCACTATTTTCTCTCTTACAGGGTTTGTATTAAAACTTCTGTTACCTTTCAAGTTATTTTGATCTGTACTATTTTGTCTTTTACAGGTGTTGTATCGAAATTTCTAAAGTTACTTTTCTTAGTTTTAATTTGAATGAATGTAACTTTCGGAAATTATTTTCTAATATTCTCCAATTTATATGAGAATAAGGAATTCATGTTTCCTCTTATCTATAAAAAATTATACATATAGAATCACCAAACTCAATTATGTTGAAAATTTGAAAAACAGAACTGAGAATATATTTTTATATAATGTGTGTATATTAAGTGTGATTTACTATGTAATGTGCGATACGAACTAAAAATTTCTACATATTAGATGTTTTTTAAATAAATTAAGATTGAATAATGAAAAAAATGCTATTTATGTGTGTGTAATAATTAACCTTGATGGATATTCAAATACACGTACATAGAAGAGGGTGAGGTGGTTTTTCAATATCGGCAGTCGGATAAATTATCCTTTTTAAAGCTAATACTGTTCCTTTAATTTAATAACACACTGTATCCCAGAATTAACGATCATTGGCAGCTCAATGTCTAAATATAAAACTAGTTCAATTCAAATACTATTGCATTTTTAAAATATCGATAAATATGGAAAAAAAGCAAAAAATATGCGAGGGACGTCGGAAAAGTTTCACTAAGACATGTTTTCTGAAATCTACTAAAAAGATTTGTCAGTTGAGGCAAAAATAATTACTTCTATCCTGTGTGTATTAGAATCAATGTGGTTGGTAAACATTTTTGAGGTCATATTTAACTTTTGTAAACTTGATATTGACCAAAAGCACGTGAAAATATTGTAATTATAGTCACACAACAAAAATGCCTTATGAAATTTAATTGTAAGTTGTAAAATATTACTATCACAAACACTATTGTTTTAAATAAAAAATTTTTATATATCCAGTGTTTTTTAGTTATTTTGTTTTGAAAATTATAAATATTGGTTTTAGTTTTGAATTTTTATATATATATGCAATGTTACCAATCTGATCAAAGCGCATAAGCATGACTGAATTTATATCTGAAATAAATATCCGTGAATGAATTTGCTGAAACACGGGCAAATTTGAAGCAACACAATTTTTTTATACAAATTTGAATAGAATTAGTTATAAAAACTTATCCGATTTTGAATGTTTTGTTGGTGTACCTTGAAGGTTTAATACCAATAAAATTAAAATGGGACCCCCTTTTAGTATGAAACACCGATCAAATAATGGTTCCTTCAAATTTGCTGGATATGTTTTTTATCTATAGCTTTATTATTATCACAAAAATCTAACGTTACAATAATTAATAAATAAAATGAATGCTTGGTCCTGATTTTTAAGACACCAAGTATTTCGTATTCTGCCAGAACTTCTTATTATCTTTGATGACATATTATATTTGGATAAGAAAGCTGAATAATTTCAACGTCCATTGTGTATTAGTGATAGTTATTTAATTAAATTGTTTTTTTAATAACTTTTGTACATAAACTTTCGACTATAGTTTGTAATAAAGTAATTCATTTTTTTGGTAGTTTTTTCTCGATTACTTTAGTTATGCCACAGAATAAATATTAAAACTAGAAGGGTCACTCTGTGGCAAGTATCCCTTTTGACAAGTAAGATACGGATTATTTCATTACTTTTTTATATGGCTATGTACTATGTATGTATGTATTTATTTTGGGGTGACATTCACTGAGACCTAAAAGATCTATTGTGCCCCCTTACTTCTACTTAGTTTCTGAGGAGAGTTTCAGAAACTATCCTATTTCCCGAAGAAATTTTAGGATGTCTGCAGGCTTCAACTTAGGTAAATGTTCCTCTTCTATCCAGTAATCTCCCAGGTGCTGTGCTCTAGGATTCTGAAGTGCTGTGCAGTTGTGAAAGTATGTGGATGGAGGTTTCTTCTTCCATTCCACAAAATCTGCATTCTTTTTCCTCCACTATTTTGAGCTTTTTCAGGTGCCCATTCAGGCGACAATGTCCCTGTTAAAACTCTTGGCGCATTTTTACTTTGACTTATGCATTCATTTGATCTCAACAGGTTGTAGTCACCCAGAAGAGTCTTTGATTGTATAAGCCCTATACTAGATCTTTCCAATGGTCAGATCTTCTCTTTTTCTCGGCTTTACCTATTTCTTCCAATATTACATAGGGGCTGATTCCGCAAAAGGGTTCAGGTCCCCAAAAAGTTATTTCAGTCCCCCTCTTTACTAGTTCATCTGCTGTTTCATTTCCTTCTATTCCAGTGTGTCCTGGAATCCATAGTAAGGTGACTATATTGTTCTCGCCTAGTTGATTGAGTTTGTCTAGGCATTCCCACACCATTTTGGAACTGATTATAAAAGAGCTCAGTGCTCTAATGGCTGCTTGGCTATCCAACATTATGATAATTTCATATGGCTAAGTTGTACATATGTTTGCAATGCTGAAAAAGTGCCCCATTAAGAATATTATTATTGATGAGTGCACTTTCCTTTGTGGCTTAGTATTCTGTCATTGCTTGATCGGTAGTGACAATTGATAGTTTTTGAAGGGTCTGAAATATTCTGTCGTAATTTAGCATCTTCCATACAAGCAAGAATAAATAACTTCACGATAAACATTTTTAAACTTATACTTGAATTAAAAATATAATGTTTATAACCGTTATCAATTTATAATAGTAAAAGACAAAATTGAAATTATTTAAAAAAAAAAGGTATAACGTGTCGCGGGACACACGGTAGGAACTTTAGTTCCTTTTAAGCAAAAATTATGTAATACATCTGACGTTATAGATAAACAATTTACATATTTCTCGGTGGTCGAGTAGTAAAGCAAACCAGACTCTCACGCGGTAGACCCAGGTTCGATTCCCCGTGAAGAAGTTTTTTTTTAATTGTTAATTTTATGTTTAAATAATTATTCCTCTTGATAGACGTTTGAAATATTTAGCAGAATATTCATTATTATGGATAATGGTACGGTACCCTTCATGAGGGAGTCCGACTGGCAACATCTAGGTACTTATAACAGCATCGTATATTTAAAAAGGGAAACCGTAGCATTATACAAATTGGACATTCAAGAACTGTACGTTTACCACAAAAAAATTAGTGGAAACATAAAATTGAATTGTTAAATTTTCAATTTGAAGTTATATTACAGTTTATAGAAATTTTTATTTTCTAGATTTTTTCTTAAGTGGGTCGTAGAAAAAATATGCTGTTCGACTCGTGTGGATTGTGCATATCGCACTTGAACGATTGAGAACTCCGCCTTCGGCGTCGTGCTCGAACTTCGTCCTCGTGCGATATGACCATCATATCCACACTAGTTGCACAAACTACTATTTCTATCAAAATATGCCTATAAAATATTTCTATAAAAACAAGCTGCCAAATGTCAAATCAATGTATCCATCCATTTTAAAGTTATTGAATTAAAACATTCAAGTTTTCAAAATTTCAACACCTTGTATTTCGAAAAGTGAATGTTCTAGACCCCTTAATCCTCATATAATTTTGTCCAATTTTACGAGAGGAATCTATAAACATGCAAACGTCGTAATTGCCCTTAACGTCCGAGATGCTTATACCATTTTTTGCGCGATCGTATTGAAATAAATTCCGAATAAAATAATTTAAATTTCTTCGAAATGAACGAAATGTCAAAAGTGACATTTATACTTCTCGATCAGTTTAAAATATATTTTGCATTTTGGTGAAATTGTTTTTATTATTACTTTTCGACGTCTGAACGGTAATTAAATCACTTATCGACGTGTTAAACTTAGAAACCAGTAAACACAACCTACCGTCCTGACAACCGATGCTGTAAATAAACAAAAAAGATCAATCGCGCCAAAAAAAATTATGGAAATAATAGTAAAAATTTATCCGAACAAATTCAAGTAGATCACCAGTACTGCGAATACCAGCTTTGCATAGAATTTTAATATAGCATGGTTCAGTGGTAGAATGCTCGCCTTCCACGCGGGCGGCCTGGGTTCGATTCCCGGCCGAAGCATATGAATCGCTGCTTCGTAAACGAGAGAGAGACTCAGGAGAGAGCACACGCACACAAGCAAGGCACATAACGAAGCAACGTAACGTAACGGTCAGATCTTTTGCGTCGCGACCCCCGGTCGCTCAAACATAACCTGATGTAAAGAACTAAAGTTCCAAAAATAATTTCAAAATATCCAAATAAAATGTGTGACTTTAACATGGGATTTATCATCTCCCTTTTTAACTATTCTGTAACGAGTAGAATACAACTTTATATTTTTGGCAACGGTGTGTAATCACTTTTTCCTCACAGAATAATTGTCATCGTTTTGTACTCCACAGATCACCTGTGCACTTTCGTTTGTGGTTTAATATTCTGTTATCGCTTTATAGGTAGACATGCAGTTAGTCATTTATCTGAAATATTTCGTCGTAATTTATTCGGCGTCGGTACAAGTAACAAATAAATAGGTCATTTTGAGTTTTTTGTAATCTTTCTTTTATATATTGTATTGGTACTTCTTAATTTCGTCTTAAAATAGTTTTCAGAAAAATCGTAAATAGAAACGCGAGGTGTCGGTTACCGGAAAAGTGAATAAAAGTGAAAACGATGGACGGACAAATGCAATAATTATGACTACTTGAAACAAGAAACAAGTTGGTGAGTTTCTTATTTATTAAATACAATTAGGTACCTTTTATACATTGACGAGTTGATTTATATATTTATTATTTATGGGAATTTTTCCAATGGTAAGTTAACAAAATTTTTGACAATTAATTTACGTAGGTTTTTTATATCGTCAGAATCAAAATTTACATTTTAATTTGATGTATTTCCTATTTTATATACCCACCTATCGCAAAATGCATGAAATGCGATATAGGTATTGAACATCGCATGAAATATTTGTGTAGTAAAAAACCTGTGTTTGTAAAAAATTGTTTACCTCCGCTATAAGTTACCGATCATGGATATAAACAAAGATGGTAACTGCGATTGCTGGTACTAGAGATGGGAGAGTTGATTTTGCTAAGAGTAACATTTCTGGATTTTATTTTTTTTGAAAATATAAATATTTAGATAATAAATACTATGGGTGTCAATTGAGTAGGTGTACATTGAAAATTCACTCGAAATCGAAAGGCTCCACAGCATTTTAATTTTGAATTTTTCTACATCATCTTATTTCTTTTTAACTAACTATAAATTCATTTGTTCTAGGTACTTACGTACCTAAAGGTAAGTTTGTTTAATATTATCTCTCCATTTATTTAAGGCGTGGGACATTTGAGAATAAAAAATTTTTCAATTAGAAAAAAAGTATTTATCGGCTTTTCAGAGTTAAATTTTTATGCATCACTATTGTTAACTATTGGGAAAAGTAGAATTCGATAGATGGCGCTCTGAAATGTCAATGTCATCTTAGCAACGAGTAAGTGGTTTTATTTTGCTGTTTTAGTTATTTTCAGTGTGTGTTTTGTAAAACTTTTGCTTTTTCTTTGATTGTGCTTTAGTTATATTTTGTGTTGTTAAACTAAATTTTGACTCCTAATATTTTTATTTTTGGAGTAATAGGTATGGTTGATATTTGTGAAAAGTACAACAAGCGTTCAATTAACTGTTTAGTTTTAGGTCTGATTTCGTGTTTTTATTTAATTTTTGATACACAATTATATCTACAAAAGTTGCAGGGAAGGTAGGTTTGTATTGAGTAATATTTTTAATCTTTAATACCGACTTATTTTCTCTTTGATCTGCATTGGAAACAAAAAATAGAATAACATAACCTCTTCCATAATATATCTGATTATATAAGAATATTACCTCTGAAATGATGACAGTTGAGTTAAATGGAAAAACCCAGTTTTAAACTTGTCACTGACACAAAATTAAACAAATAAAGTACGAATTTACGGTAATTTTACGTTGACTTGATTATAATGCAAAAACAATTCAAAACGAATTATTTTACTCTTTGCGTTAGTTACAATTTCCTCCGCCTGAGGTCTCATAGAATTCTACTCCGCCCAATATTTTCATTTTTATTATTTTTACCTACTTCAGACACAGCAAACTCTAGCTCCATCTATTGCTCTATTTAAAAATCTGAAAGGTAGTAAAAGGAATGACAATAAAGTAAAAAACAATTTCTTTATTTCAAAAAACATTCATAATACTTATGCATACTTTTTAATAAAATAATAAATTTATTTAGCGTAAATTGTATATAAACAAAAAAAAACTGTACAAATAAATAACCATAATATGTATTACATGAATAGAATGAACATCATATCCCATTATAAACAATTACCAGCGATCTGTTGACAACATATATAACATTCAAACTATGAGTATTATAGAAAATGGCTGACAATTTTAAGTAATGTTTTCGAACATAAAAGTTGGTACCCAAACGAAGTCTTGCAATTCGAATTTTAACGCCGTCCAAATATTTTTCACACTTTTTTACTCACAATGCGTTGAATTTCATTTATTTAAGGTTTTTTTCGTACTCATTCAGCTAATTGGGTATATTTTATGGAAAACTGGTTTTTAATTTTTTCTCAATAGATTACGCCCTCTAGCGGTCAATATAGAAACTAAAAGTAATTTTCAAAAATTTCTCCTTGCCTCTTTTACTAAGAAAAATTGACTTGTTGGTTCATCCTGCACTTGTTGAAGTCCTATTTTGGGGTATTTTAGTAATTTTTTCAAATAATTTTGGTATTTATCCTTCTAAGCTATTGAAAGTTTGTTTTAATAAAATATATTGATAATAAAAAAGATGAAGGGTGGCTAATTTAAAATGTAAATTTTTCATAATAAATTGAAATATTTTGGGTAAACAAACGTGAAACTTTGAGGTATGGAATAGATATTTACGTAATTAGTTATGAAGAGAGCGACATTGTTCAACACGCGTAATTTGCAGAACTCGCTAGCGCTCGTTTTGGCAAATATTACGCTTGTTGAACAATATCGCTCTTTTCATAACGTGTTTACGTACAACGTTTTATCTAATTCCGCGCTTTCATAATATTCAATAAAATCTTCAATTACAATGATAATATTGAAGTGGAATCAAATGGTGTTAGAAGTATTGTTACTATGATGTATTCACCCAGAAAATTGACTTACTTTAAATAACTGTGTCCTGAATAATCTTTTCAATGTTTATAAATCTCAAAATACTATTGAATTGAAATAATGGGGTAATTGTACAGTTTAAATAATGAAATAATTGTCAGTTTTGACAGTACCTACCTAATTAATAAATTATTCTTTGAAACTCATGTGGTATCTCTATGTTGAAACATAAACAGTTACGTAAAGTTTTTACATAACTACTTTTCATAACTGATATATGAAGGTTATGAAAAATGTGACGTTACCTAACGTCAAGGAGTGACGTAAAGTGTCACATTTGATAGCGGAATTAGATAAAATAATATTATGATACCTGTTTTGACGTATTTCTTAGATGGTGTCATATTTGTACGCCAAACTATTTTATATTTATATATATTTTATATCTTATACTTATTTAAGTCTTCCAAATTACTGTAAAAAAATATATCTTTTATCTACGACCACCTTTCAAATTAGTCATTTACAAACCAAAAAAAATGTGTGAAATCATACATTATAGATACGTTGAAAATCGTGCGTAAATGAACAATGCTTTTTATATGGGACTTTCATTATAACACTCAAAAGCGTGCGTAAATGACCAATGCTTTTTAAATGGGATTTTTATTTCAACACTCTTTTTTAGCTACGTAATGATCGAGTTGCCTTGGATTTAGTCGTTTGTTGTATAAGTTTTTGTGCTGTCAGTAAATTTGACAGAAGTGTCAGATATGGTGAAAAATATTTTCTGTTATATTTAAAATTTTAACTACACTTATTTTAAATGGACGAACCTCAAGAAGAATGCATTTCTTCCGATTGCACACCACCTGAAATTAGAATTCGTTGTGTATATATTTGTTTATAGGAAATTTATGTTTTTAACCCCTTCAGAGCACATGTTTTTTATTTTTTCTTTATGTGGTCGTAGATAAAGTTTTGTGCATGAAGTTCTTTTGCGCACTCGTTGCGAAAAAGGCACTCGCTGCGTTCGTGCCTTGCATTTTCGCAACTCGTGCGCAAAAGTATAACTTCACGCACTTGTATCATAAATAACTATATTATCATCAATATTTTATTGAAACAAGTTGCGTCAGATCTTAGGTAATATCTTGAAGACTCTATTTGAGCTTGGACTATCAATTACTGTATATGACTACAGTTTTTTATTCTGGATTTCTCTTAATATTAAACAGACAATTTTTTCTGCAAATTGCTCAATTAAATTTCCAACGTAAGTCTTGATTTTATTACGATTACGGTCCCTTGTCTATTTCTACAAGCTTGCAGTACTTTGCACAAAAATAAATTTCATAAAATCGCTAAAAGCTGCATTACACACTTTATCTACATATATCAGGGTTTCTAGCGAATATAAGATTTTTTAGCAGTTATGTATTTCAGTTTAATTAATAAAAAGCTCTAGATACTGAGAAGTTGTCAAAGTATTAGTAAACTGACAAACATTCTGATAATACATACTAATTTTGCTAAATTTATCACACCATCTCTAAAAATTTTTTAGTGCCTCCACTCATGAAATATCCCATGTATTTGCCTTTAATTTTTCTGTTTCATTTTCAAGTGTTTGCCTTGTATTTTTTAGAAATTCTAATAAGGCACTCTATTTCTTCTCTTCCAATTAAACCAGCAATTCTAGATACTATTCTGTTCTTAATCCAGCAATTATTTTTATTTTAACCAAGTCCATCAATATTATCCCATATAAGAATATGTATTTTAGAAAAAGTCAAAAGTCTCAATCTGTATATACAGGGTGTACCAACCTTACGACAAACTTCGGTATATGGGTTATTTTGAGAGATATCAAAAAATGTTATTAAGAAAAATAGTAGATACAGAGTGCTGCATAACTCCGTTACAAATCAAACATATGATTTTTCATATGGGACCCCCTGTATTTTATACCGAATTCGGATTGGTTACATTTTTTTGAAGCTTTTGATATAAGGTTTTGCCACGTTATACAGAGTCCTTCAAAAGATATGGACACGTTTATGTTAGAATCGTAGGTAAATCAACGCTCTGTAGCTTGTTGTACGTTAAAGAAAAAAATACATTTTGCCAAACAGAAATTTGTAATATGATGCAATATCTCCGTATCCTATTAAATTTCAATTATATTCTTTATTGTATACAGGGTGAACGGAAACTCGAACCTGTCATTTTCTTTCTTATTTCAAATGGACCACTCTGTATTTTATAGCAAAAATAAAATCTTCGATTATGTAACTTTAATTTTTGTCAAGCACTCCCTATACCCAAAGTTTATAAAAACACAGTTATTTTGTAATATTTATTTTAAAATATAACTACTGACCTATTATGTGAAAGCATTAAACGTTGTATGTAACAAAAAATCCTAATTAATAATAAATTTCAATGAACAATTTATTCTAAACAAAACTAGCCACCAAACCGTAATATTAAGCTTAAGGTTCGAAATGTTCACCGTTAACATCAATGCATTGCTGCAGAATAGTTTAAATGATTGACTAACATTTCTCAGCATATCAACGTTAGCAGATAGAAATGCCGCACTAATTATCTCTTTCATGTCATCTCTAATAGCTGGGGATTTTATAAACTTATTCCTTACAAGACCCGAAAAAAATAAATATACTTTTGTTAAATCAGGTGACCGAGCTGGCCTATCAGTTGGGCCCCCTCTTACAGCATTGCATTGATGTTAACGGTGAACACTTTGAGCCTTCAGTTTAATATTACGGTTAGGATTATATTTTTGGTAGCTGTTTTGTTTAGAATAAATTATTCATTAAAATTTATCATTAATTAGGATTTTTTGTTACATACAACGTTTATTGCTTTCACATAATAGGTCAATAATAATAGTTTACAATAAATATTACAAAGTAACTCTGTTTTTATAAACTTTTGGTATAGGGAATGCTTGACAAAAATTAAAGTTACATAGTCGAAGATTCTATTTTTGCTATAAAATACAGGGTGTTCCATTTGAAAGAAGAAAGAAAATGACAGGTTCGAGTTTCCGTTCACCCTGTATATAAGAGAGAATATAATTGAAATTTAATAGGATACGGAGATATTGCATCATGTTACGAAACTCTGTTTGGCAAAATACATTTTTTTTCTTCAACGTACAACAAGCTACAGAGCGTTGATTTACCTACGATTTTCACATAAACGTGTCCATATCTTTTGAAGGACTCTGTATAACGTGGAAAAACCTAATATCAAAAGCTTCAAAAAAATTTAACCAATCCGAATTCGGTATAATATACAGGGGTTCACATTTGAAAAAGCATATGTTTGGTTTGTAACGGAGTTATGCAGCACTCTGTATAGTTCGATATAATTTCAAAATATGGACCTTCAACACATCTACTATTTTTGTTGAAAATATTTTTTTGATATCTCTTGAAATAACCCATATACCGACGTTTGTCGTAAGATTGGTACACCCTGTATGTTACTTCAAGATGCCCCAATATGAAACAACCCCTGCCAGTCAAAATTACTTCCGCTATTGCGATATTTTCCTTTATCTTGAACCAAAAATTAGTTGCTCCAATGAGCTCCACGGCATATTTTGTAAGATTGGTACACCCGTATATATAATTGAAAATTATTTCGCAGTTGTTGTGGATGATGGTAGTGTTGTCTATTAATTCGGTAGCTTCGAGGCATTAATATACCTACATTATTAATTCCAACGAGAAACTGAAGCGGTTTAATACATATTGTGTTGAAATATCATGTACCACAGGCAGAGAGTATCTTTTTAAAATTAATTTAAAAATATTTGTAATGGAGGTAGGCTTCTGGGAGTTGGGACTTTGTTACTTACTGGATATTTCCTCCTTCTTAAAAATCATATTTCGATTTTCTTGTATAGTTTTACAATGTTCATTTTCCTAGCTCGTTTTAGGAGCTATGAACTGAAATACCACGTTATTGAATTTGTTAAGTAGACTACTGAAAAAGTAAATAGGTATTAGCAAAATTCTGTTTGAATTACATACAAAATGACGGAAGCTATAGAGGTTTGCAAATTGAAAACACACAACTGCTAAAACATTACTCAAAACGTGCCATTATCTAAAGTAAGTATATATCAACAAAGAGCACACAGAATATGGATATACTATGTGGCAGGCGCGCGCGTTTAAAGAGTGAAAATATATAGATATTTATATATTATATACTTTTGATATATCGCATTAACAAAATAAAAATTTGAGGTGTCACGAAATGGCAAAAGGTAAACAGTAGTAGAAGATAGTATCGGATATCGTTCAACACAGATCAGTCACAATGATATTTTTCTTTGTAAGTAAAACGTAAAAGCAATACAACATATATTATACGATTAATAGTTTTCTTTATTATTTCACCCTACCTAAGATAAATTCGTTCTTTTAATTTTAAATAATTATTAAAAAATTTGTTAACTGGACTATATTTACAATTTTTTGATACCTTTAAACTTCATTTCGTTTTCAATCGGTGTAGTTCAATTTTTTTTATACTAAATATTTTATAAATGTAGGGCTATACCTAGTGACTTTGCATTTTCAAGAAACAAAATCTAGCAAAACTCACGCAATCGAGAAGAAACGTAGACTGTGGCTAGAACATTACATGCTATTAATTATTATGAGGGGGAATGAGTTTATATGGGAGAGATAAATGTGACCAGATATCTTATTTCTTACAGAATTATACAAGTTGGCCTTTAAATATAAAGGTGCTGCACCAAATATATCTTTAAATACTCGTCAATTTTCAACAAGTCATTTTATAAACCTTAAAACTCATTTGATTAATTATATTTTCACATTTTTTATTGTTTATGGCAAGTAAGGGTTTCTAAAATTAGATGAAATTTTAAGAAATAGTCTTATGTCATATGAGGTGAAAAAGGATTAAACTCAGATCAGAATAATTTGATTTCTTCCTTTTTTTTCAATCCTCTTTCACCTGATACGGGAAAGACATTTTATGTTTATTTCTTATAATTTTTGCAAGACTGATAAATCCGCCCTATATCTCGAAAATAAAAACTTGTTGGTTTATGGCTGGATTGAAAAAAAATTAGTCCTATGTTTTAACTACTCTTTTTCTATATCCCTTAATCTTCGAGATACCTTGCAAAACCATCCAATTTTGAGTGTTCCTATAGTGTTGTTTCTTTCCTACTTTAAATATAGCCTTCCTTTTCGAAGCCATAAGTCTTTAAAGTTGAAACTATCACATTTTTTGAGTACTTATCTCAGAAAATATAAAATCGATATACAATATTGTCACCAAGTCATTGGGTATTAAATCTCAAGTTAACAAGAGGCACCACAGGTTAACTTTGACATCCTGTACCTTAAATGTTGTCTTCATCTTAGCGCTAATCAATGCCCAATAGCTCCTCAAGCACAGTTGCCAGAAACTCTAATCAACATTTTAAAGGAACCCTTCAAAATGAATAATTTTTAGCAGTCCTCTAATGTGTATACCTAGTTACAGAATAGCATTACAACCTCTGAATTTTAAATGAGTTGCAGAATGGGCCATTATTTGGACAAAATATTCTCAAAGGACTAAGCTTTCGGGGAAGAAATTAACGATAAAAAACACAAGTTGTCAAAAATGAAGATAACAAGATTTTTAGAAAAAATACACCCAGCATTTCTAGAGATAAAAACTCTTATATGGAAAAGTGTTAATGATGTAACTTTGTAACTGTACAACTCGAGAATGAATTTTAAAAACTGTTGTGAGCTTGAAGTAGAGTTGATTGAAAAATGCATCCTTCAAAATTTATCAAGATCGAATAAGAAAATATGAAATATCTGGTCACATTGTTTAAAAATGTTTCTTGAAAATTGTAAGACATTTTCAGTTATTTTCTCTATAATTATGCAAAATATATACAACATCAGTCTGAAATGGATTTTGCAAATCAATAGTCAGTCATGTCAAAAAATTATAAAAAGAGTTCGATTGGGCAAAACCCATTTTAAACGTTTTTGGATCACATACATATAGGTAACATATTTTAAATAAATAATATACATTTTTTTTGGCATCTTTGAAATTCTTACACAAATAGACTTTGGTATAAAAAGGCTTACTTTGTAAGCTTTTTTTTCATTTTTTTTTGGTACATCACACTTAGTTAATTGAAATGATTCACTTTCGTGTATTTTTTTCACTAGCATATCTCGGAAAAGTCGAACCACCAATGGTTACGGCAAGTTTTCTTCAATTCCCTTTTTCTTCGACGTTTCTTTGTCGATTCCACTTGCTTTTTGACGAACTTGATATTGTATGGATCTTCCGCTAGTTCGGGATATTGTTGGACGTCGTGGATATATTCACCTTCGAAGTTATTCACATAGCCGAGCTTGGAAAGCTCTTCCAACTCGCTAACGCTCCAATCGACACTTCCCGTGAAACCATTTTTGTAACATTCTTTTTCCTTGTGCCAGGCTTTTCTGATCACTGATAATTTGGCATGATGCAAGAGTCGCTGCTTCTCTTTTTCCACAGTCGTTCCATATCGCAAGTTGACAACCACATTCGAACCATGGATTTTGACGTCAAAGTAGTTGGTGCCGCTTCCGTTTTCTCTAGCAATTTCATGGAACGTGGTGTTGACTTGACCTTGGAGCCGTTTCAGTTGTCCTGTACATGCAAATGAACAAAATCTTTTAAAAATACCGTTTACCAATTTTTGTGTCAGTCGCTGCTCGCTGCAGGTTTTTGTGGACAGAAGACATTGTCAATAAATGACTTAACGGCCGTTTTCATAACAAACTTCAACACTATAAGTTTTGAAGCAAACTTTGAATAAAAATCGATTTCATAACAGTCTTTATAACTTCAAGTCGACTTTAAGTTAAAGTGGACACAATCGTGACTTTAGGCGACTTTAACCTCAAAATTTAAGACAGTTTTCAGTTCGTTGTGTCAGTATTGTGGAAAAATAGGGGACTTCGGTCCAAGTTTCCAACCCAAAAAATTTCACATTTTTCTACCACTGGGGAAGAAAATTTCCGGACGATTTTGTCATGTAAAGGTTCGTATTATTTATAAATATCCGTAAACGGAGCCTCGACTCTTCAAATTAAACAATTTGATGCAAATATCGAAATTTGTAAAAGTCATATCTGATTGGCTGAAAGTTTTGTTGGAGCACCTGATTTCACGTCAATAATGTCAACAATACGCTATCCATCTTTAGGGGCTGCGTTCAGAAAACACAACTGTTGCAGAACCGTTGAGTGAAAGTTCTGTGAACGCACTTTGATTAGTGAGCGAAGCCATTTTCCTGAGTGGTTGTAAATTGCGCTCAGTGAGCACAACACGATGCAGATTGTGATATTTTTATAAAGATTGTCTATGGTTTTATTATTAGTAAACAAAGATTATACTTAGTAAAGGTATTAGTGAAATAAATAAGTATTACAACATGAGTGATGATTATGAATATGAACTGATTAATACGTATAATTATGTAGCATACAGCCAGATACGAAAAATGTTCACAAATGATTGAAAAATGTTTTGTATTTATTTATTTGATTAATATGTGAGTATTCAACATATATAATCTGTGAATCTGTGATATATACATATATTAAGCGGTTTCGATTATTTACTTTTGGCTGCTAGTAGCAGCTCGTAGTGACTGAATTCCGTTCGTTTATTATCGGGCGTGACGCCTAGTCTTACCTTCCCCTTGCCCCTCAAGCACATACCGAAAAGTATGAGCTTCAAGGCACGGACAATAAAAACTTGACGTTTGTCCGGTTTGACGTTTATTTAAAGGTTAAGACTGTGCCGATTACGATTTAGTACGATTTAAACCTTACTAAAAATATCTAAATATGCAAAATTTTATTATCAAAAACATTATAATTGAAAACTGTTCTTCTAACAACACAGGAAATTCATTGGCATTGGCACATGTCAGGTGGTTTTGAGGATCCTAAAAAATCGTGTTCGATTTGCTCAAAAGTCGTGACGACTGAGGCGTCACGCACAAGTGCTTGACGCCCAAATAAACGAAAGCAACAATTGAAGATTATCTATGATCTTCTATACTTTCCAAAAAATGATCGTTCAGAAGACATACGTCAACCATTCGTTACTCAGTGAGCGCTCAATCAACAGTTGAGTTAGGTATATGTTATGTTTTCTGAACGCTACCATTATTGACGTAAAATCAGGCGCTCCCGAACAACTTTCAGCCAATCAGATATGACTTTTACAAATATCGATATATATCTAATTTGATTTAATTTGAAGAGTCGAGGCTCCGTTTACAGATATTTATAAATAATACGAACCTTTACATGACAAAATCGTCCGGAAATTTTCTTTCCCCAGTGGTAGAAAAATGTGAAATTTTTTGGGTTGGCAACTTGGACCGAAGTCCCCTATATTCTCTTGAGATGGAAATAGAACCGAGTCATCAGCCTTTGAGGATAGCAGAAAACGAGAGCGACAGTAATGAGGAAATATTCATAATTAGAAAACGAAAAATATACAAACAGAGAATAACAGATTTTGATAATTGGTCAGATGAAAAATTTTACCAAAGATTCAGGTTAAGCAAACCTGCTATAGTGGCGAGATGGCCAGGGAGTGCTCATGAACCAACAATTCTTGCTCATGAACAAACAATTCTTAAAAATAGTCGATTGAAAAATAATTTTGAAGGGGGCCAATTTAGGAGGTTCCATTTAATTGGAGACTGAATATAGAGTCCAACCATATCTCTCGACTCCTCTGCAGGAAACAAATACAAAGGCTGAAAGACTATACTATGAGTCATTAATAAGAACTAGAAATACAGTAGAAAGACAGTATGGTGTCTGGAAGAGACGCTTTCCTATACTATCCCTAGGTATAAGGCATACCTGGATACAACAATAACAATAATTGCAGCAACAGCGGTTCTTCATAATATGGATATCGCAATGAATGAACCTTTCATGGTTTCGCACTCAATAATCGATTTATATTTCCCAGCTATTTTTACCAAATTCACTCATAAAACACTTATTTTAAGTTGAAAATCAGAAGAAAGCATAAACACTAACATAAAAATGTAATACGAACATAAAAATAACCATACTTCAATTAAAAATATCTTGAAACTGTCATAGTCCAACTTCTCTTGATAAACGTAAAATCACACTTCACTTAAAGTAACAGAACATAAATGTTATGAAAATCAGTCAACTTTACGTGAAGTTAAAGTGATAAAGTCACTTTAGCTGAAGTGAACTTTAAGCATTTGTTATGAAAACGGCCGTAAGATATAATGCTGCAACTATCAAGCATATAGCAGTAGACAAAATACCTCCAACAGAGGCAGTATTGTTACAACATGTTGTGCGAGTGAAATGGCATGTGAAGGAATGGTCTCAATCAAGAATTGGAAATATTAAATCTTTTAATCCAACACAAAACGGCTGGAAATTGAATAATAATGATAAATTGTGTTTCAATTATTTCGAAGAAGATGCACCAATGGAAAAGTTACAAACATTTATTTGATCCTGCAGTGGCAAGCATAGAGAGATACTGGACACTGCTCAATCATAACCTCTCTGCAAGACATTCATTCATTCATTCAAACGTTTGGGTTGTGCTCAACAGCCCGGGCACTTGACCTAAGTCATTGTACCATTCCCAATGTTATCTACTTCCACTCCAAAAGTTTCGTGTCCTCTATATAGGCCACTAGCTTATTTGGGGGGATTTTAAGTAGTTCTGATGGTTGTATAGTTTCCTTTCCAAAATGCTTCTGTCTGAGTCCTTCTAAGTTCTTACATGAGCAGAATATATGAATAGGTGTTTCATCCCTTAGTTCGCACTTCCTACAGAAAGGTTCACTGACTATTCCCATTCTGTACAAATGTTTCCTTAGAGTGCAATGTCCAGTAACCAGGTCGGTTACTGTCTTCAAGTGTCTCTTGCTCAGTTTCAATAAACTGGTTGAGAGTTCTTTGTTTACCTTTTTCAGTAGACTTTTTGTGTGAAGATGACCTTCTGTCAACCTCCATTTAATTTGGTGTTCTTTGTCTAGCCAGTTCCGGATTTCCCCTCTTATGTAATCCTTTGTGATTCCACAGAACGGTTCCGGACCTATAAAGTCTCCTTTAGAGCCTTGTTTAGCTAGCTGGTCCGCCAATTCATTACCAGCAGTCCCTTCATGTCCCGGCAAGACAATGGACGGTGGAACATACGGACACCTGGAACAGGTCTACTTAGGGCCTGATCAGGTTCAAGCGGAAATGCAATTTTGATCAATAATATTGACAAAAAACGATTAGGTTTATGTCGAATGGGATTCTTCGACATATTGTGGACTCGGAAGAAAACGAAAAAGAACTAGCGAACAGATGAGCTGAAACAACTTTTTGAAGACCCTAATGTTCATAAAATTTTTATACAATCGAAAATCTTACCTTTATCTTCGTTTGCCTTCCAAGTTTCATCTTTAACAAAGTGGAATGCATCTTGTTGAGCGTTGTGTACTATAAAAGTGAAAGGCAGTAAGTAAGACCTATTGAACACAGACGTGTACACATCTCTATAAATAGCGTTGGCTGCCGGTACGCTGGACACTATAGCCTGTCCAGATTCGGTTTGCGAAACCAAAATTCCCCGTCCGAACGGTGGATCGGACGCCGATCCTATTTTCTTCGGTACCAAATCGATGACGTTTACCTTCAACGCCGATTTCGAAAAAACTGATAATTCTCCTGCCGACAACATTTTCCGCGAATTTACGTGCGCTAAAAATCCGGAGTGGATTTCAACGGAAGACGGCTGCAGATTTAATTGGCTGCTGATACCATTCTTGGACGGATTCCAGAAAGTCGGAGGATGCGATAGAAATGGAGGCATATTACCGCCAGGAAGATCATCTGGGAACAGTTGTGGAGCTAAATTTTTCAAATTGATGCCGATTTTCTTTAACCAATCCAGATGGTCTACAAAAATTTTTTATTATAACAAAAAAAATCGATTTAAATTGACGTTGTGTTTACCTTGCGGTCTTGCTCTGTCTAACTCTACGTTTATAGGATCATTCCCGTTGAATCGGTATAAGTGAAGATGAGTCGGTGTGGGAATACGTTCTAAGACGTTTTCCCAAAGTGGTGACATCCATTGACCGATTAGGGGGTCGTAAACTTTGCCATTACTCATGTGGACTAGAGATGTTACCTAAAAGTAGAATATTATTTTGACTGGTAAAATTGGTTAAAACGTGGTTTTATTGTAGCGTCTGGCCGTCTCTGTTAAACCCAGACGCAACTTCTGGTCGCGGTTTCAAGTAGAGTTCATACAGTGTGGAAACCACTTATGGAATAAAATTCTTTGTGTCATTATTTTAGAAAATTATAAAAAATGCCGAGACACGTCAACTTTTGAATTGAGTTGTGCGTTATGTAAACTAAAATTAAAATGTACAGGGTGATTCACGCAAGTATGCCATAGTCGGTGTTGTTTTTTTTAATGAAACACCCTGTATATTTGCATATTTTTGAAATCCTCTTAATGAACCGATTCCAACAAACTAAATAATGTATGGTCAATTATGAATTATACAGGGTGAACTTTTAAAATTAATAATTTATTACACTCGAAATATTGGTACTTTTTTAAATTAGCTAAATATGGATTTATCAAAAATCTAAACATAACTAATTATTAGACGTATTTGTATATTAAACAACACCTGCTACGCCCATGAATTTTATCCTAAATACCTAAAAATTGCCTAAAAACGCCAATAATTAGACAAAATCGGTAAATAATGTGGATTGTTTTAAATCGGTAAATAATGTGGATTGTTTTCTATTCTGTCAGTTGTTGATGTGTTGACAGTTTATACTGGAAAAGTAAAATCTTCGTCAAACACTCTTTCCTTGTCGACATAACAATGAAATATTCAACTGAGACTCACCGAATTGAGATTTTAATGATGATCGGGTACGGGGATAACTGCAGAAGTCAAGTTGAAGTGTCAAACTTATTTAATCACAGGTATCCCGAATTGCCTTATATTCCACAAAGTACTGTGTCTAAAATTAATGCACAATTCAGAGAACTTGGACAATAATTAGACAAAATAATTAGACAAAATTAAAATTAAAATTTAGACAAAATTAAAATTAAAATTAGACAAAATCGGTAAATGATGTGGATTTTTTTCTATTCTGTCAGTTGTTGATGTGTTGACAGTTTATACTGGAAAAGTAAAATCTTCGTCAAACACTCTTTCCTTGTCGACATAACAATGAAATATTCAACTGAGACTCACCGAATTGAGATTTTAATGATGATCGGGTACGGGGATAACTGCACAAGTCAAGTTGAAGTGGCAAACTTATTTAATCACAGGTATCCCGGATTGCCTAATATTTCACAAAGTACTGTGTCTTAAATTCATGCACAATTCAGAGAACTTGGACACGTCAAACCATTGAAAAGAAAACCACACTTCGTTGAAGATGATGTGAAAGTGGATATTTTGTTAACTGTCGAAGAGAATCCAACTTCAAGTACACGTCAAATTGCCCGTGAAAATAATGTTAGTCATACAACTGTTCTAAGATGTCTTCTTAAAGAAAAACTTCATCCCTACAAATTAACTTTTGTGCAGGAGTTAACAGAAGACGATCCAGATCGTAGAATGGATTTCTGCGAAAGATTGATGGATAAGCTGAACAGAAATGAGATAGCTCTTGGTACCATTCTTTTTTCTGACGAATCAACATTCACATTGAATGGAGAGGTAAACCGACAGAACTGTAAATATTGGTCAGCAGAGAATCCTAATTGGATGCGTGAGACACATACTCAGTACCCTCAAAAGGTGAACGTTTGGGCCGATGGAAATTTGACAGCTGGAAAATATTTAAATATGCTTAGAAATGAAGTTATTCCTGCGTTGGCAAACTTATATCCAAACGCAATAGATCCTAGCTTACCGAGTGACACTGTTTGGTTCCAGCAAGACGGGGCGACACCCCATTATGCTTTAATGGTAAGAGCTTATTTAGATGAAATCTTCCCCAATAAATGAATTGGACGAAGAGGTACTATTGAGTGGCCAGCTAGATCGCCAGACCTTACGCCGTTAGATTTTTTTCTGTGGGGTTATCTCAAAAAGAAAGTATATGCAACACAACCAACTAGCATTGTAGACCTCAAAGACAGGATAACTACAGAAATACGGAATATTTCACCTCAAACTTTAGACAAAGTCAAGGAGGAGATCTATAGGAGACTGTGCTATTGCCAACAATTAGGTGGAGAACATTTTGAGCATTTATTTTAATGTATTAAAATCAAATACATCAGGTATTTTATGTATGTGTTTAATAACTATAAAAATAAAAATTTCACCCTGTATAATTCATAATTGACCATACATTATTCAGTTTGTTGGAATCGGTTAATTAAGAGGATTTCAAAAATATGCAAATATACAGGGTTTTTCATTAAAAAAAAAACAACACCGACTATGGCATACTTGCGTGAATCACCCTGTACATTTACATTTATGTTTACATAACGCACTGCTCGATTCAAAAGTTGACGTGTCTCGGCATTTTTTATTATTTTCTACAATAATGACATTTTATTCCATAAGTGGTTTCCACACTGTATAACTAACCTAACTGTAACCTAACCTTCTTGGTGTGCGTCATCGGTTGTTAATGTCTTCCTAACACATTACGTTGGAAGAAATAAAAAAAGGCAGGTCTGTGATTAATCGTAATGAAAATATCACAATAAGGAACCGTTTGAATCCATTATAAACCCTAATCTTTGACTTTGATTAGTTGATGTTAAGATTACGCGCAAGCGCGACCTATCAATCGGGAGAAATAAGATCATTCAAAAAAGGATGCAGACGTATGTTTCGTAAATGAAATGTATTTCATGTCCAACGATAGTGATAAATACATACCTGATCGAGAATTCCACCGCAAAAATCAATCGGAAGATATAGATAAGGATTTGAATCGTAAACGATATGTCCGTATGGAGATCTCATTATTTCTCTTATACCTTCACCGTATTGATT